>BPLR01007309.1:0-63469 GCA_021605095.1 Caerostris extrusa
GTTGCATGAGCACCTTTAATATGCTAGGTTTTAAATATATAGTTTAAAATATATAGGTTTTAAATATTTTTTCTGTTTGATATAGAATGTATGGCTTATATCTTTCAATAACTTATAGGGACGTAAATGTAATTTCTCGTTAGGAATTTCATTAATATGCGTTATTATAACGAATTAGGAACTTGTATATATATCCAACTGTGTATGTATCAGGTAAGGGAAATGGACTGTTTAAAAGTAGGAAATAAAATATTATCGATCAAAAAGAACTATTTGAAATTTTTAAAACTCTGCAGAGACTCCTGCGCCAATCCTGTTAATTTTACAGTAGTAAAACATTTTTTACTCACCAGAAGAGTTTTCGCAATCCATTCCCAGGAGAGAGGAATGTATATTTGACAAGTACAGAATAACAGCCCATGGGTTGTTAATATGTACTTGTCAAAGAACAAGAAAAAATGCTTCACTACTGAAAGAGTAACATGATTGGCCAGGAATCTCTGTAAATTTGACAGCAGACAAAGCCGCGTTGTGGTAGTTATAATACATGCAATTAAACTTTTTGCATTAATGAGAGCAACCTGTCACTCAAATCTGAAAGTAGATATTCAGTGTCAAGGATAGCGAAGCCTCATGAAATTAGCATTGTCTGCGCCACCTTCACAGATCGAAACAACTGCAGGTTGAATATAGATTACATCATGAGTTGTTCTATCGTTATTGGTGATAACTCATGAGGTGAGAAAAATCGCTCAATGAGAAGTGAGGCTAACCCGCCGTCCCCTCATTGCCGTGCTTGTAAATAAAAATTAATGTGTTCCTATGAATCTGAAACCGGCCATCTTCTTGAAGTCGTTATAGATCTAATATAGTCCGGGACGTTATAGTAGTATTTGTGGGTGCGTTAATGGGAATAATTTAAAAAAATATTATTTTGCATTTATTTGGCCTGTCTTTAATTTCATCTTTCAAATATTGTTCAGCCATCAGTACTAAACAAGGTATTTCTAGACATTTAAACCAAAAAAAATATTTTGGTTCCTCCTATCTCACATTACATTTCATACAGATATTTCCAAAATACACTATGCACAGTTATTGCAACTTTCAAAAAGGCAACGTGGAATGCCACATAGTTGTATAAATTTAATCTGTTACTCATTTTCTAAAAAGCTTTTTGCCTACTTCATCTCCAAAACCGCCAAATATATTTTTAAAATAAGTTGCAAAATTAGCTATATGCTCAGCTTGTATCTTTTATACAGTGTATATGTGTATTTTACAGAACAAAAGCATTTTGTTTAATAAATCAAATAAATTAAAGGATTAACAATTCATATTATAAAAAATAAAATTAAGTAATTATTATAATTTTTATAAACGTTTTTCGTAATAGGTGAATGCAAAAGAAAAGTTATTTTTTATAGTTCCTCTAAACTGCCAATTCAATGGAACCATTCAAATTACTTTTTAGATACTAACTTAAAAAAAGCCAGCATTAAATCACTGTGAATATTTGAATGATCGAATGGTTAGTAATGTGAAGTACAATGCTAGAGTGGTACTTTGATGTCATGTGTATCACTTAATATACAAAAAATATTTAGTTTAGTGTCTTCAATTAGAAATACATATTTTAGACAAAAATATATTTAATGTTGATTTTTGTAAGTTCTTCTTTTTCAATTCCAAGTGTAATTTGAATGAAAAAAAATTTCAAAGTAATTACATTCAAAAATTTATTTTTTCATGCACAAATCTTTTTTCTTCTTCAGCCCCATTGTGGGCCAAGGCCGTCTGCTTACTGGTATATTTCTAGACAGGATATGTTTTCTTTTCACGACGTACGGTTGCCAACACTACACCCAACTGTAACATTAGACTGGGACTTTAAAGAGACTGACATTAGACTTTATGGTTTAAACTGGTTCCGAACAGTTACAAACATCAATGGCAACACAGAGGTTCGAGTCCGAATCATGTGGCACAGAGCGCCAGTCATTCAAATCGCTCAAATCAGCAGTGACAAATACTTTATACTTAAATCGCATACTTAAAAATTATATTAATCCATTCAATATCAAAATATTAAAACCATTCAATATCTACTGTAATGCAACATAGTTCTACCTCCTCATGGTGTATTTCTGGCAATGTCTAGTAAGGCAAAATAATCTACAAGCACGGTCTTCAGACAGGCTCTCAGTGTGAGTTTCTTAGACTTCTGCAGTGTAACGCAGGCGCTTTTCCATAACAAGAGAAAAGAGTATGGATCCTGACCCCTCTCTGTCTCCTATGTGATAACCAGGAAGAAATGGATATGTCTCGCCTTGCTTCCTGTTCAGCACTACCTACTGTTTTCTTTATGGAAGCGTTATTGGATTGCCAGACTGAAGTGGATGGATTAACTGATGTCATTTGTTTTTATTTTTGTGCATTGCATTTATTTATATCTGTCAATATTCTTGCCACTGAAATATAAAAATTAATATTTACTGTAATATAACAAACTTAAGCGCAAGTTTCCTAAAGTATTAAAGTATCGAGTATAGTTATACAATTATTTAAAAGAAATTGCAATTAAAAGAATTAAAAGAAATTGAATTAAAAGAAATGGTGAATTAATTTATGAATTAAAAGAAATTGAATTATTATTTAAAAGAAATTGCAATAGAACTAAAAAAAACCAAAGTAGATTACAAAAAAATAATAAAATTAAAACCAACTATGGTTAACAAACTTTTAACACATAAATTATATTAATAATAAATTTTTTATAAATAATGATATATATGCTTTTACTGGGGAAAAATGGGTTTCCTTGAATAGGGTTTACTAGGTTTACTAGAATTCATTGAATAGGTACTTTATTAATTAATAAATGATAAGTGCCGCATTTAATTTGCAAACTATTTCATGATTCTCTCTGGTAAAAAGTTCCGAGGAATTTTCATCACAGGTTTAGAATGAATTCATTTTAACTTTTGCACCAGTTATGTAGCTCATGTCTCACTCTCTCCCACACTTTCTCTCTCCTCTCTCTCTCTCTCTCTCTCTGTATGTTTAATTTAATTATGGCATTTTAAGCTTGAGTGAGCATGTCAGATATTCAGACAGCTTGCAGTAATGAAGTTATTCTAACATAATTGTGCATTTTCACATTTTAATGGCATATGAATATGTATTTTAGAGGTCGTTTAGAAATAAATAGTTTTATTGAATTAGCTTTCACTTTGTTGTCCACTCATCGAACTTAGAATAGAATTTCCATGTTTTGATATGTGATTTTATTTTATTTCTTCTTCCCAAAACCAACCGAAAAAATGACTGAAAACGTATGATCTTTTTATTCATTTATTTATTAATTTCTGTGTTTGTACATAATTTGTTTAGAATTTTAATTAGCAAGAGAGTGAATTTTCAGTATATTTTAGGTAACTAATATATAGTCATTTTAGTCTAAAATTATTTATGTGGTTTGTTGTCGCTCTAAGGTCATTTTTGCACACTTTTGGTTAATTAGATCGCTACCTGGCCAGTTTAACGTTGGATTCCGAACCACTAATAAAATATCGATGCCACAGCTTGGGATTCGAACTTGAAGCTGGCGGTACCAGAGTGCTTTGCTAATTGGCCATCGAGTCACTACAATTATTTATTTTCATCTCTCCAAAGCGCACATGGATAATTATTTTTTAATTAATTATGATTTAATTAAAATATTTAGCTAAAAAATGTTTCTATCTAAAAATTGTAATTGATAATTAGAGACAGCATATCCTTGTGTGCCTTAAATTGGAGAAACTTGGGAAATTTACAGACAGTTTTGACATAAGACAACATTCTATCAAAATTTCCATTGCATCTACCACTTTTTCAACTAGATAGTATCAGTATACTAACTATTCAGTGCACCAACTATATACTGAAAAAGTGGTAGAGTGTATTTTTTTTTGTCTAATCCTCAGTGTCTGGCGAAGCAGGACGGGCACCCCATGAATAGTCTACTCATAGATAGAGGAAAAGGGGTAGCTTCTGTTGTAATGTAGCTCCCTCAGGTAGAAGTCTGACTTGCCTGCTTGTCGCTGAAGAAGGAGGTCAGTGTCTTCTGGGAGGACTTTTAGAAAAGCTACCTTTATTTGCGTATCGTATTGGAGAAAACTCGTAAAACTCTTTCTGGGGTGTCATAAGCCATGTGTTGGAAAACGCAAATGCCCGAGCAATTTTTTAAAAATCGTCATAATATTATATTTTTTTAAGCGTGCAGGAAAAAAGATAGAGGAAAGAAAAAGAGGACAGAGAGGAACTTGTCAAGACAAGCCATCTTCATACCTGCTGGAAAAAATTATACTGTAAATATTTATGTTATGGTTTAATGCTTCTCTCCATAGAAAAATAAACGCAATTGTGTTTGATCGCATTTTTCCGAAACTGAGAAACATCGCAGAAAGTCAAATAAAAATGCAAAGCAAATAAAAGGAAGAATCTCCTTTCTTGTTTTCTTGAGGTTGAGCAAACACTGGAGTAGAACCCGAGGAGAAAAAAAGAAGGAAAAGTGAAGAGGGTGGTGTGTTGCGCTGTTTACTTTTCCGATTTCCTTTCCAGTTTTTCAGCCCTATTCCTTTTGCCCTTTTCCATGAGAGTGGTTTATGCAGTTGGCTGGGAAAAAATACATTCGCTACTTTCTCCTATTTCTGCGGAAAGAGAGAGACCCTCATTATCGCCAACTCGCCGATGGTGTGAAGTTCGGTTTGCGCAAGGATGACTTTTGGAAGATAGTCTGTGAGATAATTATAGACTTTGAAAGTTCGTACCAAACTTTGTCGTATATGGTGTTTCAGTATATTTTAGATTTTTTAACACACTGATACGACTCATGAAATTCAGCATTTCCTAAAAATTATTCTGTATAGTTTTTGCAAAAATAGAGAGAGGGGTTTTTAGTAATCAGAAATTCTTCTTTGCGTTACTTTTATGTATTTGAAACATAAGTATTCTTAAGAAATTAAAAAGACCGTATTAAGGTTTGGTTAATTGTTACTATGGTGTTTGTCCATAATAACTTTGCATTATTTTTATTTTTGTTATATGTTACAATACTTCTTTTATTTTCATTTGGTAGCACAGACTTCCTGTTTGAATCCTGGCGAAGGCATGGATACTTGTTAGTGGTTCGAATCCACGTTAAACTGTTTAATTAGCCTAAAGTGTGAAAAAAATACTGTAGAGCGACAAATTAAACGAATAATTTATTTTTATTATATTCAAACTTCTGTAATGGGAGAATAAACTCGCTAAATTTGTGCTAGATGTAATGTTAAATGTTATATGTTATGTATGAAATGTTATGTAAAAAGTTGGATTGATGGATAACAATAGATCCATAAATCAGCGCTGTTTCTTAGAATGTAAGAAACAATGTTGGGAAAAAATGATGGATTTAATTTTCAGTGGCATATTGTTTTGGATTTACTTGTCACACAGCAGAAAACCAATACAATTTTTGACACACTGTCTGATTGACGATAAAACCATGTTAGGAAAATTTATGCTCTTTATTTTATGGTTCCTATGGTTTGTCGCTCTGTGGTCATTTTCTCTGCTTAATCCGAACCGCTAACAAACATTCATGCCACCGCCAAGATTCGAACCTGAAGCCTGGGTTACGAAAGGCCACAGCTCTAGCCAACTGGCCATGTAGCCGAATAATGCTGATTAAGATCATTTTCAGAGACATCGGTTGGGTAGTCGGTACAGGATTGGAGCGTTGTCTAGTTTGAAATGTTAATTACTTCAAAATTATTCATAAAATATTAAATATACCATAGTGTAGAGGAAGTTTATGAAAGATTCTGGCTGGAGGGGAAGTAGCGAGTGCACCATGTAGTGGGGAGAGGAAGTGAGTTGGCCTGGAATCTGGAGCCTTGTGTTCAGCTTTCGCTTTTATACTATCTCAGTATCTAGATTTGTATCTGAGGGATCCAGCATGTCTCAGTGATATCTAACTCAATTAATTATACTAAATTTTCCTCGCCGAAACACTTACATGATGATGAGTTGCTGTATTGGGATCGGTGATAGACCATGGGCTGAAGATGTATCGACCCCAATGAGAAGTAAGTGTAGCTGACTGCCCCCTTGACGGATATTCTTAAAGGCAGATTTTGGGAGATTTGGTTTGGTTTGTCGCTCTACGGTCATCTTGTGCACACTGTAGGCTAAACAGACCGGGACCTACAGTTTAATGTGGATTCCGAACCACTAACAAACATCCATGCCTTGCCAGGATTCGAAACTTAATCCTGTAATATCAAAGGCCAGTGCGCTAGCCACAATTTGTGGAGAAGAAATAATCGAATTCTGCGAAGAGTCGACAAGAAATGTTGCCTTTTTCTCTGAAGGGACTGAACAGGCCGGAGTTTCCGCCTGTTTTTTTTCAAAGTGAGTCCCTTGTGGTTTCATGTGTCAGGCCGTGGTGATAATTAAGTTCTGCCAGTGACGGGGTGCATTACATTTGTCATAGACTCGAGAACACTGAAAATCTTTCGTCCTTGGAATGAATTGCACTTGTGATCAAATTTATATCTTTAATTTTCATGTCATTGTGAATAGACTTCTTCATATATTCTGTTTCCATGAACCTGAAAGTGGCCCACTTCTTTGAGCCGTTATAAGTCTAGCATAGGCTGAGACGTTACAATGCCAATGGTCTATTATTGGGATGATAAGTTGAAATTGTTACATTAAAAAAAAGATTTTATGTTACTCTAAATGCCAGCTAACGAAAATCGGAAGTCAACAACAACTAAAAAAAATTAAGATAATAATGGAATTTTTAATATCAGTGAAAACCGGCCTCTAAGATCTTGCACTTATTCTTAAATTAAATTTATTTCAGATTATTAATTAAACTTTCTTGAAGGGTAATCTAAGAATTTTCTGGAATAGGTATTTTTTTTTTTTTTGTTCGAAAATGAGGGAATTCGTAGAAACTTCGTCAAAATAAATGAATTTTATGGCAGTTTATATGAAATATTTTATTGTATAATGTTTGACATGCAAAAGCTAAAAAAATTATATAACAATTAATCTAGTTTTCAAAGAGGTCATATATATGAATACAAATTTTAGATGGGTTCTACGATCAAGGTAATATTTTGCTGGCTACACCAAACTATTAATCTAATGTGATAAGCCATTAATTTACAGAATGTTCTAGAAAGCTGATAAGATATATTGAATGTTCAAAATCGCTTAGGTCAATGGTCGGTCATTATAAAGACTACTTATTAAAGACAAAAATGTCCGCAAATGTATAGCTAAACTCTATTTTAAGAGAAGGTACAATTTTGATTGTGAAAGAAAAATTAAAAGCTGACAATAATTTATCAGAAATTTATCCATCAAATTTCAGTACAACAGAAAAATGATTTTACTCTAAATTTATCTTCTAAGGCATATGGTCGAGTTTTGATAAATTGAAGTAAAACTTGTATAAAATTATTTTTACTTGTTATTTTGTTTTTAACAAAATTCAGTATTTATTCTTTCTGGGTATCTATGACAATTAGTTTAAAAGGTTTTCTTAATTTACATGTACGTTTGATTTATTAATCACTTTTTAAGAAATAAGTCAAATAATAGTTAAAAGTTAATGTAAGCAATAACAGAATTTTTTTGTTATCTCTTTGTCTATAGTATATTTTCTTTGCAATATAAATAAAATTTTGAGAGACTAATTATTTATGGGGCATTCAAGCCATATTTAACATTTATATGAAATTTAAAATCTTATATGTATAATTACATGCACACACGTTCAATGTTAATATTTAACACACTTATGTGCACACACACACACGCACACACACACGCATATATATATATATATATATATATATATCAGTACAAAAAAAGAATGAAGACATCACTTTAAGAAAATAAATAAGTAAAAGTGATACAAATAATGAATGTCTCGAAACAGCATTATAATATGCCTTCAGAATCCAATATCTAGAACGAGAAAATTTATTAAAATTCGATTGTTGTTTGAATGAAAGATTTGTTTTACGCGTTTTTAAGGAGATTGAATCTCTTTTTATGCAATAAAAATAACGAAAGGATGTAGCCTATTGTCCCGAGAATGAGGGAAATCTGCCGAATACATTTTTAAGATAATCAAATTCAACGCAATTATAAGATTCACTAATTATTTTACTGATCTTTCGGCTCCACAAAGAACTTTCCCAAAATCCATTATCTACGAGACATGGATATAAATAAAAAATGATGCATTTCTCTATAGAAAGAACAACGGATATTGTACATTGCAACTTCAACTGTGGAATTAAAGAACTATTTATAAGATTTCTCATCCATACAAATTGCATCCCCCCATTGTTTAAGAACAAAACACTGAAAATATTGTATTGGAAGCAGCTATTTATACATTTTAGGAGGTTCCTGTCTCTTGTGCGTCGTGACAAAGTGCACCATTTTCTCTGTCATCTGTCTCTGGTTATTTGACATTTAAAAGTATGTTGCATTCTGTGAACATTGTATTGGCAATTGCTTTTGAGTATTAATAGGAAATAAATGGGAAATCTTTATTTTGTTACTAGATGATATTTAAAGGTCTTGTTCTTATAACAGAATAGAATATGCAAAATATTTATGTTGTGAAAGGAAAAGTAGGGTTAATTAAGATGGCCTAAAGTTAGATAAAATTTTTTATTAAATTTTAAATTACATACGGACAAAGATCAAAAGTTAATAACAAACTACTAACAAGAGAATCACCGACCACTGCTAAGGAAGTTGTCATTATAAAGAGGGGGCTGCATCCTGTTTTTTAAAATATATTTCTTTTACTTTAAATTCAAGAAGCATATAATAATTTTTTTGGTCAAAAATCATTAAGAAAAAAATATGTATTCTGTAAACTTTCATGTTTCAATATTGGCATACACAAGAGCCCAAAACTTAGTCAAAATAAAAGATCATTTCGATTTGTGAAGCAAGCAAATTTCTAACTGAAGCAGTTCTCATTTATCATTTTGTCTCAGAATGAAATCTATTCTAATAGGAAATTAAAAATTAAAACAGAGTATTAATATTTTTTCAAATCAAACAATAATTAAAATACGTTTGTTGCGTTTCGTAATCAACTTTAAAACCGTAGGTCCCGGTCTAATGGGATCGTAGAACGTTAGACCAAAACCTAGACCGGAGCACAGTTTTACTCGCGTCCGTAGAATATCTTTAAACTACACGTGCCCCCTGGGTAGTGCTAAATGAGTAACAGCTTGTTATTTATTTAGGAGTTCCGGTTTTCCGAGTTTCCGAAAAATTTTCCGGGTTTCTTTCAATGTTTCATAAAACAATATTGACTTAATACAGTGGTCCCCTCTTACAAAAATTAAAGATATGTTTATTGATTCATGGTTGAACGAAAAGAAATTCATATTGATTTTGGCAATCTTTCCGTCACAAATGTTGGAAACATACCAAAGTCAATATATGTCAGAAGTAAAATTGCATTTTTTTTCTTAGCTTTTAAATTGTTTTTATTGCTTTTTTTCAAAGTGTGAGGACTCAGTTTTTTTTATAACCTTATTTATCAGTAGGGCTTCTCTTTGGTATTAAGAATAAAAAACAATAACATATTAGTGAAGCTCTTTTATTTTTGTTTCATATTAAATATATTTATTGCATAAAAAATATTAGTACATTATTAACTAAATTAAAACTAAATTAAAACTAAATTACTAAATTTACAATATATATATATATATATATATATAATTTAATTATATTATTATAATAAACTTAATATAATCAATTATATTATTATAATTAAAGTAAAATATAGTAAAATAGTTTTCTAATTTCTCTAATAAAATCTCTAATTTACAATAATACAATATTTCTATTGTTATGCATTTATTTACATATATGCTATGATAATATCATTGATTTCTTTGATCCAAAATGGATTAAAATAAAAATAGTTTTTAAAAGGTTAAAAATATGCCAATCATTATATTACCAGGAATATACCTAGAAATAATATTGAGTCGGGTAGAGTACTCTTTTCGGTTTTCCCTATTCAAAAAAAAAATCGCAGAAAATGAAAAGACTTTCTTGCCAACACAATTTTTGAAAATCCCTACTATGTTTACTTATTTGTGTTGTTATTTTAATGTTTTTAAATTATGTCCTTCCAATAAAAGGATTTATACAATTTCAGCTTGAAGCAATATGCTAAATCAAATGCAAAAACTTCTTGAAGTGTATCCAGTTTCAAATATAATTCAAGGAGATTTTTCTTTTATATGATGTAACAAAAGAAACCTATTAAAATGTGATCTCTCTGCAGTATCGCATATCTGAACGTTACGCTCTGAAAGAAGTAATGAATGCAAATTAAATTCTAAACTCTACAGAAAAGAAAAGATAAAGATATCAAATTAAAGTGCGATCCCTCTTTATGCTGAAAGAGCGTCATCTCAAAGGAGTTGAATTTTCATAACTCCCTTTATTCTAGACCAAAGAAGTGAGAAAATAAATAAAGCGATATGCAACTATGCAGCAATTTCTTAATCAAAGGCATTCAGCGAAAAGAACTGGATTCCGATTCTAGTTCTGAATTAACATGAAGAGCGTTCCCTGGTTTTGAAAGGAACTCGTTCCACTCGGCAGAACCCGTTGAGAAGATGAAGGAACTAACTTCCAAACAACCTATTGGCATTCTTTAGGAACATATCTCAAGGAATTCAAACACCACTTTCAAAACAAATGAATTTATAATGAGAAGACGGATTGCCTGAATTGCCTGACGGACTGCCTGAGGAGGGTGCATCTTGACAAGAGATCCTGAACACCTGAAGCTGTTTTCCGTACTCTTTCTTCCTCCTCCAAATGAGAAATCGTGTCTCAATTTCCCAAAGTATTTCGCAGTCACAGACTTTAAGGATTTATGAATCACCAGGCGCCTTATTGAAGATGAAAGGCCGAGAAGGATATCAATGAAGAAGCTCTTATCGGATCGCAAACCATCAGGCAAGATATTTTAAGAATCTTTGTGTAAGTCAAATCCGCGAAGAGATGTTAGCATAAGCCATTAAAGTTAATTATGGGGTGACGAAATCTTGGAAGAGGAGGCTTATTCAAGTTTTCTGAAGTCGTTATGTAAATGGCGAAGGACTGCATCCAGAATATCAATGTCACGTGCCAGACAGATGATGGTGCTATTTGGAATAATGTGCATTCCATTGAAATGAATTTTTTAAGCAATGTTTCTTAAATTATGCCTTCCTCTTGTAAACGTTAATTCTAGAAATTGTTTAAAATAGTAGAATGGAATTATTTTGAAACACTAGTCGTTACAGCTCTTGACTTAATTTAGTTAAACTGGTGAATATATATCTTTTTTCCATTTACCAATGTTTATCTCAAGGTATAATTAAAGACGTAATTCCTGCAGAAAAATGATTAGCTTTAACATTCCAATTTTAAATATTATTTACTGAAATTGATAAATTCATTTACTTCGAAAGCTTTTCAATATTTATATATTAATGTTTATAATTAGGAAACTTTATGTAAATCCAGAAATAAATTCAATGGAGAAGAGAAAATGCATTATTATTTTGATTAAAACCTACACGAAGCTTTGTATATAGTAATCTACTATTTCTGTATGAAAAAAATTAAGTTGGTCACTTATTTTGTAGGATTTAAAATCATAATAAATTTTAAATACAACAACTTTGTATTTAACAACATTATTATCCAAATTCGAATGAAGTTTAATATATTACTTTTTAAGTTTTAAATTCCAATTGCCGTATTGTAGTCTTAAAAACTGTCGATAATACTGCCTGTTCATGGTTTAATCATACTGCGTGCTGTTAGCATGTAAGAAAGATCAGGTTTCAATCTGCCCATCGCAGCTATTGATTACAGAATCATGTAGACTCGATGGAAATTTAGACAGTATTTATAAGCCTTTTTGCTTGGACAGTCTGACTGGTTGATAGAATTTTGGGGATTTTTTTTTCTTACGACTGGCAACAACGAACCAGTTACTTCCAAATTTTCTCCCTCCATTGTATATAGTATGTATGCGTGGAAACAAAATCCCTCAATGTATTGGAAATGCTTATTTAATGTAGCATAACATGTAGTTCTATTTTTTTATTTATTCGTCTATTTTCTTTGGAACATTCTAAGTTTTTCAAAATTTCTTTATGCTGAGAAGCAGTATTGGGATTTAATATTCATATCGTTTAGCAGTGCAAAGTTTTATGAGTATTATCAACCTGAATTGTTAAGGAAAAATACACAAAATTCATTGCTCAACTGCTTAACACTTCAGTAAAATCCATGGATGGAAAATTTTTGCTTATTGCCAAAGGATTCTTATGCATGGTAAGATATAAGAAAAGGAAACTACATGCGTAAGAAAGAATAATTAAATGTTAAACACTATCTTTACCGGTAAACAAGGTATTTTTCTTCAAGGTAATTTACTATGCCACAATTAAAATTTGTATATTCCCAAGAATGTAAACGTGAGGAATTTCTTTTTTAACTTTTTAAACTGACATTTGTTGGTTATATACGGCGCAGGATAAATTTTGCCAATGACACTTTGCATCAATTTAAATGATATTGGATAAAATGGGGAGTCATCTTCCCTTTTATCAGTGATAATAAATAAAGTACTAAGCATTGCAAAAGTATAATGATGATGTCACGTGTTTTAAAGTAGTTTTTTTTTAAATGAATAGAAAAAAATATAATGGAAAATAATTTTTTGTTTCATCTTAAATTAAAATTCTTGAAAATAAAAATAAAAACTACTATTTTTACTTCCAATTTCCAGTCTCCTCATCAAAAAATAATTTCTCTTTCTTTCTTAAATGTTTTATTCCAAGTCACATGATTTTTTACGAAACGTGGGAGGATTGTAAGAAATTTCAAAAACTGAGACTGATAAATAATAAAAAAAAAAGAAATCTTAATAATTTCCAGGACACTTTATTATTATTGGTTGACATTTTACAAACACGTTAACTTTATTAATGTCGTTCTTCAGTGACTACTAGGAATGTGGGCGTTCTGTATATAAACTTTAGAAAAAGAATTTTTTTTTTGTTAAATGTGAAACTGTGAAGTTTCTGAAAGTAGACGGAGACTGCATCGATTTGTAGGAAAGACTAATGTTGCCATTCTTCTCCAAGAAAGTTTTTTACTTATTTCTTTAACAAGAAAGTTAACAGAGTCGTCTTACATTGTCGTCATTCTTATGTAAAATAGCTTTACTTTTTTTTTTTTTGTTAAATTTTTTTCACAGCTAAAAAATGCTTTAAAAGACGTGAATTCCCACACAGTAGATTCATAATCAATCTACATTAACTTTCTTTTTAGATTTTTTTTTTCAGTCACAGTAAAATGATGATGCATCTCATTCCTGGAGTTTTGAAATGAATTAATAATGAGATTACAAAAACTGGATTAAAAATGATTTAAAAGAACTGTATGGATTATTTTTGTATCAATTATTATAATTTTTTTTTGTTACATTCCTATTTCTTTAAAAGTTATTTAAAAACAACTTTTTTTTAAATGCAGAAATCTAATTTTTCAACATTTTCAAATTCCATCACAACGCAAAACATTTCGGCAATACCATTGTTGTTGTTTTTTGTTTATTTATTGAGCAAGGTAGAAAAATCAAAATATTCTGCATCATGAAATGCATTTTTCCATTTTTCTGTTAGAGAAATTTAATGAGCAAATATAGATCCTTGCATTAAAATAAAAAAAAAAAAAAATTCATAACAATTGTCGTGTACAAATATATTTATTTCTTTGAAAATTGAAGAGGTTTTTAGGATGTTTAATAATTGTTAAGAACAAACAACACACTTTGAAGTATCTATAATTAAAAACCCAGTATGAATGACCAATCAATGATAATATATGAATTCTTTTTATATAAAGATTTTTGAAATCTTTGAAATGTTCAAGAAATTTCAGATAATTGAGATAAAATATGTCTTAGAAAATACATGTATGAAACATACTTAAAATATTAAAATAAAATAACTCCATTAATTTCATTATATTTTCTTATATTTTTATATGTCAAGAATTTAAAATAAAATCCTAATCACAAAAAAAACCAGTGTTATATGCATTATTATAATTTAATGATGAATCGCGTTAGCAAAATTCTCTCAAGCAAACAAACAAAATATGATAAAATGCTGGATAATGCATTCAGGTAAAAGTTTTGAGACAGAAGCAAAACAAATTATGAAAATACTAGGTCAAAGTTAAAGATAAGGAAAAGCAAAAATTATTTTCATTTTGTAATTAGAGTTCTCTTTATTTTAACATTCAGGTATTTTGGAACCTATTTATAAAAATTATTTTATAACATGTTTTATGGTTATACATCGGCTTTTTGAACAATAACGCAAGAATCCTTCAACACCAATGAGTATTTAATATCAATGATTTGAATAACCACACAAAAATTATTAATACTAAAATTACGATTAAAATTCTTTAACCAAACAGTGAAATGTTTCATGCACACAATGAAAATTGGATTCAAGATAAATTATGCTTTTCGAAATCCAAAATTTTCATAAACTTCACAAGAAAAGAAAAAGGCAAAATTAATAAGGAATAGCGTTGTCATCCATAAAAGAACTCGATGAGTAAAAACGTACATGTCGCTCCTATGAGTCGATGCTAATCCCAAATCCTCAAGTTCTTGAACATCCAGTTTCAAATATACTGGATGCGTTGAGATATTTTTTATATGAATCCTGTAACAAAAGAAACCTATTAAACTGTGATCTCTGTAGTATCCAATAGCTGAACGTTGTCCTCTGAAAGAAGTAATGAATCCAAATTAAATTGTAAACGAAAGAATGAAACCACTGTTATCAAATTAAAGTGCAATCCATCTTTCTGTTGAGAGAGCGTCATCTCAAAGAAGTTGGATTTTAAGTAACTCCCATTTATTCTTAAACCAAAGAAGTGAGAAAACTGTACACGGTCTGAATATGAAACCGTGCAGCAATCTAAATCAAATGCTTTCATAGAAAATAATTGCTCCGGCTCTGATTCTTTCTGAATTAACATGAAGAACGTTCGTCGATTTTGAAAGAAACTCGGGGCTCCACTCAGCGGAACCTGTTCCATTAAAATGAAGGAACTCCAAACAACCTATTGGTGTTCTTTTTGAGAATTCAAATCTCAAAAAACTTCAAACACCCCTTCCAAAACGAATGAATTTATAATGATCCAAAGGGACTGCTTTGTCGACTGAATTATTGAGGAGGTTATTGATTTGATAAGTGATCCTGAAAACCTGAAGCTGTTTTCTGAACAATTTTTGCTTTCCTCCTCCAAATGAGGAATCGTGTCTTATTTCGTCAAAGTGTTATCCGTAGTCCCAGTCTTCAAGGATTTATGAATCTTCTTCAAGATGCTTTATTTGAAGATGAAAAAGGTGAGAAGGATATCAAAAGAGAAGCTCAATTTTTCGGAACACAAACCATCAGGGAAGATATTTTAAAAAATCTTTATATATGTCAAATCCACGAAGGAATGATCAGCATAAGCCATTAAAGTTAATTATGGGGTGAGGTAATATTGAAAGGGAGGATTATTCCTGTTTTCTGAAAGTCGTTATGTAAATGGCGAAGGACTGCATCCAGAATATTAATGTAATGTGTCACACTCTGACACTATTTCGAAATAATGTGCATTCCATTGAAATGAATTTTTAGAAATGTTTTTAAAATTATGGCTGCCCTTTGATACATTAATTCGTTACAGTTCTTGACAATTTTGCTCAATTGGCAAATATACATCTTATTTTTAATTTTACCGATGTTTATCTCATAATACTACTGAAAACGTAATGTTTGTAGAAAATGTTTTGATTAGCTTTAACATTCCACTAGATCAACCAAATGTTTCGAGTAGTATTTAAAGTTAAATATTAAATTTCTTTTGTGAGTTTATTAATTAAGCATTACTTACATAATTTATGTTGAACATAATAGAGTTTAAAAATAGGTATTAAAATGAAAATTAATAATAAAGAATGCATTCTTGAAGAAAAAAAGAAAATGTAATATTAATGATGGAGTGAGGCTTTTGAACTAATTTTTGTTGAATCTTTTTCTACTGAATTTCTCAACAAACTTTTTATGATAGAGCATTTAGTAATCATAATAACAAAATAGTACGGAAATTCAAATTTATGGAACTGTTAAAATATTGTTTGGTAAAGTATATCATAAATGAATATGTTTTGAAGTATATACTGTCCTTTGTCTCCATTTTAGTGATGATAATCTGGAATATCAAATACTGGATGAGTAAGAATCAAGACAGCGAACAACCACAGTATGTGATGTTTGCTAATGGTTCATAAATGTAGAATATACATATATATTTATTTATATATTTGTTAATGGTTCATAAGTGCAGAATATATACATATATATTTTTTAAAAAAAAAAGATAAGCCACACACGGAGTATATATATTTTCAAAACGCTATACAGTGCAAAACCGGAACGTAACATAACAGTTTCGAACTTCATTTCATAATTCTTGATGCCTGAAAAGAAATGCTAAAATTTACAAATGGCTTGAATTCTGACTAATGGACTTTTTGTTAAACATAAATTAGCACTTGGGCTCTGTCGTTCTTGATTAATTTTCCTTAAGGAGTAATTTACTTTAACATCTGGTATGGTGAGTGTAACTTATTGTAGAATTTCTTCTATGCACTTAATCCTTTTAGTTACAATAGAGTTAACCTTGAACGTAGCATGGTACAGAGTTAAATTTTTGCCAGTTAATACTTTTGCATCTATTTAAATGGTATGGATACTTTTTATAAAATATTGATATAATTTAATTTAATTGGATTTATAAGCCAATATAATTAAAATTTTGATATTTTAATAGGCAATGCAAGTAAAAAGAAATGTAAGCAAAAAAACACATTACAACATTTTATTTCATTAATTGTCTCTCCATAGTAATGTTAGTTATTAAACATTTTTTTTTTTGTATTTTATATATTTCTTCTTTTAAGTGCTTTTTTTCTTTTACCTCATTTTTAAGTGGTATGGAGCTCTATAGCCTTGGATACAAGGGGTGAAGTGTGGTGTAAGTAAAGTAAATCCCAGTTATGGAAAATTTATATTTACTTGTGCGCAATGTTGTTTCCTACTTATTTCAAAGTTGACTTCAGAGATTTTAGTTGATCTCCCTATAAGTAACTTATTATTTTAATAGAGTACGCCACATAAACAATAAAATTGATTAAAACTTTTCTAATTTTGTTCATTACTACATGAAAATAAGGAGGGGAGGGGGAAGTTAGTCTCTGGAATTTCTCTCGGAAAAAAATTACCTCTTCTTTTTCTTATAAATGAAATGGAGTGTCATCTTCGCATCTGTGAGTATTGACTGATAATGAGTAAAATATCCAGAATTACGAAAAAAAAGAAATGTAAAACACTGTAAACGACTGACGACTTGTAAAACACCTGACAGCTTCGTCTTCTTTTATTAAAAAAATTAAACCAATTTGTATGGAAAAGTAATTTTTCATTTTTCATTTTAAATTAAAATTCATCAAAAACAGAAAAAAATTATATTTATTAGCATTTTTTTTTTTTAGTTTCCTTATCAGAAAACAAAAACCTCTCTCTCTTTTTTTTTTTAATGTTTTATTCCAAGTTCCAAAAATGCTTGGGCAGGTTCATAAAAATGCTGAGAAATTGATAAACTGCTGCCTGAATGCTCATCTTTATAAAATTGGTATTTTATAGTATTTAAGGAAAATCCTTTTTTTTTTTTTTTTTTCCCCTTGAAATTGGAGTTTTGGTATTTAACATTCAGGTTTTTAGAAATTATAATGCAATTATTTTTATATTTTACTTATACATATTCCTTTCGAAAATTAATGAAAGAATCTTTCAACCGATGAAATAAATTCCTGATTTGAGTAACACAAAAGTAGACAGTTAATACTAAAATTGATCCATTAAATTGCGCAAGGATGACTTTTTGGAAGATATTCTGTGAGATAATTATCTACTTTCGTAGTTCGTACCAAACTTTATCGTATGCGGTGTTTCAGTTATTTTAGATTTTTTTTTTTAACACACTGATGTGACTCATGAAATTTAAAGTTTCCTAAAAATTACTCTGTATTATTTTTGAGGAATTGAGCGAAGGGGTTTTAGTAATCAGAAATTCTTCTTTTGAGGTTCTTTTATGTATTTGATATATAAGTGTTATTAAGAATGAAAAAGACCGTAATAGGTTGTGTAACGGTTAGCATGTTTATGTCTATAATATCTTTGCATTATTATTAATTTTTTTGGTTACAGGTTGCAGAGCCATCATGTATTTTTATTTGGTGCCACATGATTCAGGTTGGAATCCTGGCGGTGGCATGGATGTTTATGAGTGGTTCGGAATTCACGTTAAATTGTAGGTTCCGATCTAATTAGTCTAAAGTGTGCAAAAATTGGCCGTACCAACAATATTTTTTTTTATTTAAACTTATTTTGTAATGTTATTATTAAGTCGCTCAATTTGTTATCTGTCATATAAAGATGAATTGATGTATAACAACAGATCCTTAAATGAGTTTCTTAGAATGTAAACGTGACTTTGCATATTAAATACTATAATGGGTGTATTATGGGGATAAGATGGGGGTAAGATGGGGGTATTAATGGGGATAAGATGCTGAAATTGTTACTTTAAAATGTTTTACGTTACTCTAAATATCAGCTAATTAAAATCGAAAACTCAAAAAAAAAAAAAAAAAAATTAAAAGAATGATTGAATTTTAAATATCAATGAAAAAGTAACTTCTAAGATATTGCACTTTTTCTTAGATTAAACTAATTTCAGATTAGTAATTAAACTTTATTAAGGATAATCTAAGACTTTTCTGAATAGCTAGTTCGATTCTGTTTGAAAATGAGGAAATTGTAAAACTTCGACAACATAAATGAAATTTATGCCAATTTTATGACATTCTTTATCATAAATATGTTTACTTTCTGTTGTTTTTGGTTGCTGATATAACTAGTAAATAGAATTTAGCAAATCTGTGCGTTTGAAAGTAGCTGTTACTTTTAATTAACATGAAATTCATAACGAATTCAACTTTAGACTTTAGTTTGAAGAATATTCATATATATGAGAAAGTATAGTTTGTGAAACTTAGGATACACAATTTATTATTTTCCAATTTAATATAAATCTGTTATTTTTCTGTAGAGGGTCATTAGCAGTTTGCGTGCAAAACTACGAGTTCTACAAAAGTACTATTTCTCCTTTGGATAATTTGTTTGTAAAAATATGATGCATGATCTGCACAAAATTTAATCTTTCTAGAAAAACTTGCTCCTGCAATCTGTTTAAAACCCCACGCTAAATTCTTTACAAAAATTTTAGTTTAATTATGTTAAAAAATGTAAAAATGTAAAAATAATTTAAAATGTTAATTTTTTTTTTTTTTGATAGTTACGATTTTCGAATTTAAGTTTACTAAAATTAAGTATAGCTTTCAAATTTTTCCTAAGGAGATTAATATTATTTTTCTACTTTGCATTCCGAAATTAATGTGACAAAATAGTCGGGTTCATTCTTTAAACAAGCAAGTAGTATCATGACAAATAAATAACACTTGGGTAAATAACTAACATTTTTTTGTTCTAATGCATCGGCAAACACTTAGACATGAAGACTTAGACATGTCTTGGAGGCCTTAAGGCAAGCGCTGCACCAACGTTACTCACTTAGCACTACCCAGGAGGTACGTGTAGCTTGAAGATATTTTACGGATGCGGAGTAACAATACCTCCGCAACGCTATACGATCTTGTTAGACCTGGACTTATGGTTTAAAGTGGGTTCCGAACCCCTACAAACATCCATGGCACCACCGACACTCAAACCCGAAATCTATGGTACAGAGCGCCAGAGCGCTAGCGACTAGGCCCTTCAAGCCCTTGACAAATAATTAACACTTGGGATTTAAACAACTTGTTGTGTATGTATTAATCAACGAAATATTTTAAAATTGTAATATATTTATCATATATACTCATTTTCGTGAAAATTGTTTACTTTCATGAAGGAATCGTCATAATTGAATAAAATTTAATACACAGTTGAGTGGTAGTGGTACAAATAAATGATTAAATGTTCAAAGCAAACAAACAATAACAAGAGATCGGAATCAGTATTTTGTGTAGCCACCCCGCGCCGCAATAAGTGCTGCTACACGCCGTGGCATGGAATCAAACAAATTTTGAATGTCTGCCTGAGGAAGAGAATTCCATATTGTTTGTATGCGCACCCAAAGTTAATCTACAGAAGCAACAGGACGAGGATCACGAGCGAGGCACCGACCAACGAAATCCCACACATGTTCAATCGGCGACATATCCGGGGAATACGCAGGCCAAGGAAGAAGCTGTACCTGCCGCGTTGCAAAGAAGGATTGAACAGTCCTAGCGATATGAGGGCGGGTATTGTCCTGTTGAAATACAGCGCCTGGCAAGCTTTGAAAAAGGGAACAGCTTGGGGCTGTAGAATTGCACTGATGTACTGGTTGCTGTTCAGATTGCCCAAAATTCTTAGCAAAATGAGGTCGTCCATGATATGCAATGGCATCAGATCATAACTCCGGGTGTTCGTCCACTGTGGCGTTCGATAATGCACTCCGAAAGGTGGCGTTCACCCGCATAGCGTCTGACACGAATGCGGCCTTCATGGTACCACAGTTCGTCAGTAAACACGACATGTTGCCAATCAGCACGCCAGTCTCTATGCTAAGCGACCCATTGTAGCCGCAGGCGGCGATGGTTTAGCGTGAGAGGGATCCTGTATAAAGGAGTCCTTTGCGCGCAGTCCACGCTGCAGCAGACGTCTATGAATTGATGAAGAACACAATGAAACACCTGTAGTTATTGACCACTGTGCTGCCAATTGTCTAGAGGAAGCTGTATGGTCCGTCAGCGCCATGCGGACCAGGTGTCTATCATCGCGAGCTGACGTCACATTTCGGGGTCCACTTCCGGTTTCCGAGTTGTCCGACACTCCGTCCACTGCTTCCAAAGACGCATCACTGTGCTGCTGTTACTCTGCACACGAGCGGCTACTGTACGATAAGACAATCCAGCTTTACGAAGGCCGATGATTCTCCCCCGTTCAAATTATGTATTTAAGTTGTTCAAATCTCGCTCTCTTTCGTCGAAGAGGCATAAATAACGATTGAGCTAACGTTTACCACTAGCAGATAACCACCGATAATCATACACGCCTCGCTACAGCCGTCTATTTATTCGGATCCATCCGCCGTTCAAAGGGCGCTGCTCAGCATACGCATGAGCTACGGATTTGAAATTCTAATCATTTGCATATCATGCGCTAATTTGCATTTCCTGAAAATTTCAGCTAACTCGCGTAAGTCCTTCATGGTGTTGCAATTTTCACAAACATGAGTTTATTACAAATTTAGAGACTTTTAAAAATGTAAGTTTGGAAAACTTCCTACTTCATTGATTATCCAAATCAAGAAATATTAATTATTTAACTTTCGATTTCAAGGATAATACTGCGCATTGTGTTGTTACAATTGAAAGTGAATGAAGGAATTTATGTTTGTCATTTAAATATACATTAAAAATGAAATAAAGATTTGAAAAATAGATTCAAAAGTGACAGTGCAATTGTTTTGCAGTATTTCATCTTAATTGTCATTCAGCAGTATTAAAGTTGCCACTGCACGATTTGTGGCTCAGTGGCAATTTGAGTCGCTGGACAACATTTGGATTGCAGTTCAACCCTCTGGCGGTTTTGTTGTAGAAACTATTTGAAAAACCGATGAGACTCGGTATAGTTTGTGAACTTCAGCATCTTTCTTCTTTAGTTAGACTGTCTGATGGGAGTTTTCTGGTTTTTATCTCATACGATACGCTAATATGGTGTAGTTCCCCCTAAAAATCCTTTCGGAAGGCAATGCACTTCCTATTCAACGATTCTGAGTCAAGTCCGACTTCTACCTATGGATGCTTCCTCACAACAGAAGCTGTCCGCCCATTCTCTCTTTCCATGAGAACACACGAATTAATGGGCTTGGTCTAGATAAGTATTGCTGCCTACCAAGTGGGAAAAGAAAAAAAAATTCTACGCGAAAAATCTATACGAAGTTATTTATAATCTCTTCGTCTTTGAATAATTTTTTTTTTTTTTTTTTTATTAATTTTGGTTTTAAATTTATTTTTGTCATTTTGATGTGTCTGTAAACTTGTAATTTATGATAGAAATTGCTTAGATTTAATAAAATTGAGAAATATAACGGTAGAAAAAAATTAGAAGATCAGAAAAGGATAAATAAACAAATAAAATTTTTAAAAAATAGAGTTTTACGCCCATTACAATCGATCTAACTCCCATTATATTTCATCTTCTTAATCCAATATCTAGATATGACAAGATTTATTGAAATTCGATTGTTATTTGAATGACAATTTTCTTTCCATGCTTTCAGGGAGATTGAATCGCTTTTATTCTATAATAGTAATGAAAAGAGGAAGCCTTTTGTCATGATTAGTAGGAGATCTTTTGAGAAGGCGTTCCTAACATTATCGGATTCTGCAAAATAACAAGTATTCTCTCTTTCCTGACATGTTTTGATATCTGGCGACTAAAAAAAAAAATAAAATAAAAGTATTCTAGAGTTTTGATCCCAGAAAGAACGTTGCAGGCAGTATTTTTAAAACAATCTTTTGAAGATTTGATATCCCGAAATCAATATGTAGTGTTTTAAACATATTCAAGAATTTAACTTATTTTTCTTAATTGGTTTTTATTTACGATGGCAAGTTTACAGGACAACAGATAGTTTTAAAAAATACAGGAAACGAGATAGAAACGAATGACATCAATTAAACCACCCACTTAAGTCTGGCAATCCAATAACGCTTCCATAAAGAAACAGGAGGCAGTGCAGAACAGGAAGCAAAGTGAGTCCCTGTAAGTCTAATGTAACTGTAGAGCGTTGGACGTTCTGCTGATAACCCTACCGCATAAAAAACCCTCATGTTTCGGAATTTGGCAGTAGACCTTGACCACCACACACATATATAAATATTATTATATACACGCATACATATTTATATATACACATTTATATACATACATATATATGTGTACAAATCAGTATCAGTACAAAATCAGTATATCAGTATAAAAAAAATGAAAAAATATTTTAAAGAGAAATAAATAAATAAAGTGATAAAAATTATTCGAATGTCTCAAAATAACACTATAATTTATCTTCATAATCAAATATCTTGAACGAGAGAATTTATTAAGATTCGATTTTTATTTAAATGAAAGATTTCTTTTACGTGTTATTAAGGAGATTTATTCTCCTTTATGCAATAAAAAAAATAATTGAAGTCTATTGTCACGAGTAAGCGGGAAATCTAGCGGATAAATTTTTTTAAGGTAACCAGATTCAACGCAATTATAAAGATTTGCTAATTACTTTACTGGTCTTTCGGCTCCACAAAGAACTTTCCCAAAGCCATTATCTGAGAGGCATGGATAGTGAAAAAAACTCATGCTTTTCTCGATAGAAAGAACAATGGATGATACACAATACTGTAATTTCAACTGTGGAATGAAAGAACTATTTATAAGAATTCTCATCCATATAAACTGCTTCCCTCATTGTTTAAGAACAAAAACGTTGCGAATGTTGCATTGGAAGCAGCTATTTATACATTTTATGAGGTCTCCTGTCTCTTGTGCGTCGTGACAAAGTGGGCCGTTTTCTGCGTCATCTGCCTCTAGTTATTTGAGTTTCAAAAGGATGTTACATTCTGTGAATATTGTGTTGGTAATTGCTTTTGAATATTAATGGGAAATAAATGGGAAACATTTAGGTTATTAATAGTTGATATTAAAAGGTCTTGTTGTTATAAAAGAATACGAGATATCTGTGAAATATTTATGTTGTGAAAATGGAAATAGCTTTAATTATGAAAGGCCAAAGTTAGGTAACAATTATTTATTAAATTTTAAGATACATACGGTCAAAGATAAAAAGAAAGGTGTGAAATTCAATCACGCAGGAGAATCATTCACACTGACTAAACTTGCCACTACTGAGTAAGTTTAGACAGTGTAAAAGAGGGCATGATAAGTATGAGTATGAAAGTGGAGCATTCAATCAGGGGCCTGATGGCCGAGTAGGTAGCGCTCTGGGCTTGGTCCCATAGGTAACGGGTTAGAATCCCGGCGGTGCCTTGGATGTTTGTATAGTTCGGTATTGACTTTAAGCCGTAAGTCCCGGTTTCATATAACAGTAGAGCTCCGCAGAGAGCAAGCAGACTTCTTCTCACTCACATCATTCCCAAACTGCAAAGGGGCAAACTCAGCTCTAGGCGCACTGACGTGATGTGGTGTAGTAGTAGTAGTAGTAGTAAGAACATTCAATCAAACAGGAGAATTATTGGCCTTTACTAAGGAAGTTTAGTCGGTATAAAAGAGGTTTATGCATTCTTCTGTTTAAAATATATATATTTTTTATTTTAAATACAAAAGTTATAAATAAATTTTTCGAACACAAACATTAGGAAAAATATCTATTTTTAAAAGTTTTATGCTTAAATAGTGGCATACAGCAAAGTCCAAATCTTATACAAAATAAAAAGATCATTTAAAATTGTGAGCAAACAAAACTCTAATTGTAGCAGTTCTCATTTAATCACTTTGTTTCGGAATTAAATCTGATCTAATATGAAATTAATAGATTTAAACAGAGTACTAATATTTTTTTTCAATTGATATAGTATTACAAATACGTTATATTTTACGGTATTATAAGTATAGGTTTAAAGGTTAAATAAGTATAAATTTAAAATGTGCAAAAGTGAACTGCAGACAATTTTAACAGATGTATGAAAACTGTTATTAAACACATTGTAATAATATTATTTAAATGTAAAAGTAAATACGATTTATACTTTCCTGAGGCAATAAGTAATAACAAGTGTTCTTATTCAAGATATATAAACGAAGTAATCACTTTATTTTAAAAAAGATAGCAAATACTGTAAAGAAATATTTTGAAGGATGAGGGAATTAATTTTTCTTTTTTATGCCATAAATGTAATTAATGCAATCCAATGCTTGCCAATCTAGTAAACATAACATTTAACATTTTTTACCTACTAGTTTATATTTTTATTCTGTCAAATCATAAACAAATTAAACTTTTCCCTACCGGTATTGGGTGCTAGTTAGTGGGCCAAAAAGTGTTCGATTACTGTTGGTGGTGTGAACTTCAATCTCTGCTTTGAAAACATGAATAAACTCTCTAGAGTGTACCACAATGTCAGTCGAACAACGAAGATGAAATCTTCCAGGGTTTTTTTTTTCAATGTTTTAGAAAACAATATTGTGGCTACCCCTTACAAAATGAAGGATATCTTGATTGGATTCATGGTCGAACATAAAGAAATTCATATTGATTGTGGCAATCTCTCCTGCATAAATATTGAAATAATCCAAAGTAAATTTATGTCAGAAGTAAAAATTTCATTTTTTTCTTCGTTTTTGAATTCATTTCATTATTTTATTCAAATTTCAAGGATTCTCGGGTTTTTTTTTTTGTCATCACTTCATTTATGAATAACTATTTGCATTCTGTAAGTAGAGCATTTTGGGTATAAAAAACATTAGCATTTTTTAGAGAAGCTGTTAATTTTTTCAGTGTTCAACATTTTTATTATATAAAAATATTACAGCATTGCAACTAAATTTACATCATGAAAAATATACAATAACTTATGTTGATATCATTTATTTATAAACTATAATAATATCAACAGTTTTCTTTGATCCATAAAGGATTAAAATAAAAATATTTTTAAGAAATATTAGATAATGTTATTTATTATATTAGCAGAAATATACCAAGAAATGATATTGAGTCGGTAAAGAAAATTGCTTCGGTTTCATCATTTAAAATCATTGCCAAAACCGGAAAGAACTTTCTTATAAACACAATAATTGAAAATTCCCTTTTTCTATTTACTTACTTGTGTTGTTATTTTAATGTTTTTAAATTATGTCATTAAAATTAAACAATTTAAAAAATTTCAGCCCGAAGCAATATGCTAATTCAAATCCTCAAATTTCTTGAAGTGTATCTAGTTTCAAATACAATGCGATGAGGTTTTTCTTTTACATGAATACGTAAAAAATCTATTAAAATGTTCTATCTCTGTAGTATCCAATAACTGAACGTTACTCTCTGAAAGAAGTAATGAATGCAAATTAAATTTAAACTCTGCAGAAAGAAAGATATCAAATTAAAGTTCAATCTATCTTTCTATTGAGGGAGCGTCATCTCAAAGGAGTTGAATTTTTATAACTCCCTTTTATTCTAGACCAAAGTAGTAAGAAAAATAAATAAAGACATATGCAACCATGCAGCAATTTCTTAATCAGATGCCTTCAGCGAAAAGAATTGGATTCCGATTCTAGTTCTGAATTAACATGAAAAGCGTTCGCTGGTTTTGAAAGGAACTCGTTCCACTGGGCAGAACCCGTTCAGAAAATGAAGGAACTCACTTCCAGACAACCTATTGGCGTCCTTTGAGAGAAAATCTCAAAGAATCCAAACACCCCTTCCAAAGCGAATGAATTTATAATGAGAAGAGGGATTGCCTGTTGAACTGAATTATTGAGGACGGTACATTTTGACAAGCGATCCTGAAAACCTGAAGCTGTTTTCTGTACTCTTTCTTTCTCCCCCAAATAAGAAATCGTGTCTCAATTTCCCAAAGTGTTTCGCAGTCACGGTCTTCAAGGATTTATGAATTTATCAGACGCTTTATTGAAGATGAAAGGTCGAGAAGGATATAAAAAAAATCTCTTTTCGAATCACAATCCATCAGGGAAGATAATTTAAAAATCTTCATATGAGTCAAATACGTGAAGAAATGTTAGCATAAGCCATTAAAGTTAATGATGGGGTCGTTACGTAAATGACGAAGGACTGCATCCAACATATCAATATATTGTCTCAGACAGATGATGGTACTATTTACAAATAATGTACATTCGAATGAAATGAATTTTTAAGCAATGTTTCTTAAGTTATGCCTCCCGCTTTGATATGTTAATTCTAGAAACTCTTTAAAAGATAGAATTCAATATACATTTATTTTGATTTCCAAGAAAATGGAAGTATTTATATATGAAATTATTTTTAAATACATGTCATTACAGATCTTGATTTAATTTTGTTAAGTTGACAAACATAATTTTTTTTTTATTTCATTTACTAATGTTTATCTCACGATATTACTAAAGACGTATTCCGTTAAGGAATATTAGCTTTAACATTTCAATTTTAAATATTATTCACTGAAATTGATTAATTCATTCATTTCAAACGCAGTTTAATTTTAAAAATATTAATACTTAAACACTCTTATTTATAAATATGAAAATTTATATAAATTTAGAAGCAAAATAAGTGAAAAGAGAAAATGCATTATTATTTTACTTGATAAACTTTACGAAGATTTGGATATAGTATATCTACTGTTTTTGTATGAAAAAAATAAATCAAATTTGGCAATGTTTGTTGCAGGACTTAAAATCAAAATTATTTTAAGTATATTAACTATATGTTTAACATAATTATTTTCCAGATTGAACGAAGTTTAATGTATGGTTTTTTTTTAAAATTTACGTTCTAAATGTTGTATTGAAATCATAAATTAATAATACTTCCTATTCATGACTAATTGTTGTGTAGGCTCTTAGCAAGCAAGAAAGCTCAGGTTCAAATTTCTTCCGTTGCAGCCATTGCTTACAAAAGCGAGAAGACTCGATGGAAATTTAGAATGCATTTATAAGAATATTTTCTGGACCGTTTGATTAGTTAATTGAAGTTTTGGAGGTTTTTACTCTTACTAAAGGTGACAGGCTGGCAGGCAGTAGTAATTAAAGTTTGGGAGGCAGTTACTTCCAAATATTCTCCCCTCATCGAATATCGTATACATTTGGGGACACAAAACCCATCAATGTATAGGAAATATTTTCTTAATGAAGCGTAACATGTAGTTCTATTTTTTTATTTATGTGTCTATTCTCTTTGAAATATTCTACACTTTCCATAAACTTGTTATTCAAGAAAATAGCATTAGGATTTAGTATTCGTATTATATAACAGTGTAAGATTTTGTGAATATTACCAATCTTACGTGTTAAGGGAAAACATATAAACTTCATTGCTCAACACAACAAAAAATCTGCTGATGACGAAAAGTTTTGCTTAATGTTAAACGATTCATATTAGACTGGTAAAATATCCGATTTGAAGTGAATTTCGCACCACTACAATCCGAACCCAAAATATGTGGCACGGAGTGCCAGAGTGTCTGTCATTCAGTCATCAGGGCCCGCATTCAAGTCTATAACAAGTCTTTCCAATGTGTCACAGTTAAAATTTATATATTCACAAGAGATTGTAAACGTGATAATTATCCTTTTTCTCTTTCTTTTAACTGGCATTTGACTGATTACATGGTTGTTTTCTACCAAACTCGCAAAGTACTCTAACTGTTTGGAGCACTGTTTTAAAATGGTAAATATTCCATCTACTTTCATGAGCGTATCATCATTGATGGAGTATTACCTATTATAATTTATGTTGAGCAATATAGAGTTTAAAAAAATTTTATTACGAAAAAGAATTTGTAAAAGATGCCTTCTCGGGGAAAAAAAAAGGAAATTGCAATAATAATGCTGCAGTGAGAGACAGTTGAACTATCATTTCTACCCAATTTCAATAAACTTTCTATGATAGAACAATTAGGAATCATAAAAAATAGTGTAAAAATTTAAATGTCCGGAAAAGTTAAATTATTATTTGGTGAAGACAATAATAAATGAATATGTTTTAAAGTATATACTGTGCTTTGGTTCCTTTTTAGAAGACAAACCTAGAGTACCCTGAAGTACTGTATAAGTAAGAAGCAAGGCAGTGAACAACCACAGTATTTGGTGTTTACTAATGGTTTATTAGCAGTGCAATATATATATATATACAATTTCTCTAAAAATAAAGGTAGTACAAAACCAGCTTGTAACCTGTTGCTTCATTTCATAATTTTTAATGCCTGACAGAAATGTTAAAATTTACAAATTACTTAAATTAATAACTAATGAAATTTGTTGCAACATAAATTACTACTTAGGCTCTGTGATTCTTGATTAATTTTCCTCACGAAGTAATTTACTTTAACAGCTGGTGTGGTCAATAATAAATGAATAGGTTTTTAAAATATATACTGTGCTTTGGTTCCCTTTTAGAAGACAAGCCTAGAGTACCCTGAAGTACTGTATAAGTAAGAAGCAAGGCAGTGAACAACCACAGTATTTGGTGTTTACTAATGGTTTATTAACAGTACAGAATATATATATACAATTTCTCTAAAAATAAAGGTAGTACAAAACCAGCTTGTAACCTGTTGCTTCATTTCATAATTTTTAATGCCTGACAGAAATGTTAAAATTTACGAATTACTTAAATTAATAACTAATGAAATTTGTTGCAACATAAATTACTACTTAGGCTCTGTGATTCTTGATTAATTTTCCTCACGAAGTAATTTACTTTAACAGCTGGTGTGGTCAATAATAAATGAATAGGTTTTAAAATATATACTGTGCTTTGGTTCCCTTTTAGAAGACAAGCCTAGAGTACCCTGAAGTACTGTATAAGTAAGAAGCAAGGCAGTGAACAACCACAGTATTTGGTGTTTACTAATGGTTTATTAACAGTACAGAATATATATATACAATTTCTCTAAAAATAAAGGTAGTACAAAACCAGCTTGTAACCTGTTGCTTCATTTCATAATTTTTAATGCCTGACAGAAATGTTAAAATTTACGAATTACTTAAATTAATAACTAATGAAATTTGTTGCAACATAAATTACTACTTAGGCTCTGTGATTCTTGATTAATTTTCCTCACGAAGTAATTTACTTTAACAGCTGGTGTGGTCAATAATAAATGAATAGGTTTTAAAATATATACTGTGCTTTGGTTCCCTTTTAGAAGACAAGCCTAGAGTACCCTGAAGTACTGTATAAGTAAGAAGCAAGGCAGTGAACAACCACAGTATTTGGTGTTTACTAATGGTTTATTAACAGTACAGAATATATATATACAATTTCTCTAAAAATAAAGGTAGTACAAAAACCAGCTTGTAACCTGTTGCTTCATTTCATAATTTTTAATGCCTGACAGAAATGTTAAAATTTACGAATTACTTAAATTAATAACTAATGAAATTTGTTGCAACATAAATTACTACTTAGGCTCTGTGATTCTTGATTAATTTTCCTCACGAAGTAATTTACTTTAACAGCTGGTGTGGTCAATAATAAATGAATAGGTTTTAAAATATATACTGTGCTTTGTTTTTTTTAGAAGACAAGCCTAGAGTACCCTGAAGTACTGTATAAGTAAGAAGCAAGGCAGTGAACAACCACAGTATTTGGTGTTTACTAATGGTTTATTAACAGTACAGAATATATATATACAATTTCTCTAAAAATAAAGTTGTAGTACAAAACCAGCTTGTAACCTGTTGCTTCATTTCATAATTTTTAATGCCTGACAGAAATGTTAAAATTTACGAATTACTTAAATTAATAACTAATGAAATTTGTTGCAACATAAATTACTACTTAGGCTCTGTGATTCTTGATTAATTTTCCTCACGAAGTAATTTACTTTAACAGCTGGTGTGGTCAATAATAAATGAATAGGTTTTAAAATATATACTGTGCTTTGGTTCCCTTTTAGAAGACAAGCCTAGAGTACCCTGAAGTACTGTATAAGTAAGAAGCAAGGCAGTGAACAACCACAGTATTTGGTGTTTACTAATGGTTTATTAACAGTACAGAATATATATATACAATTTCTCTAAAAATAAAGGTAGTACAAAAACCAGCTTGTAACCTAACTTGTAACCTGTTGCTTCATTTCATAATTTTTAATGCCTGAAAGAAATGTTAAAATTTACAAATTACTTAAATTAATAACTAATGGACTTTGTTGCAACATAAATTACTACATAGGCTCTGCGATTCTTGATTAATTTTCCTCATGAAGTAATTTACTTTAACAGCTGGTGTGGTGAGTGTATTTGATGTAGAGTTTTTCTATGCACTTAAAGGTTTAGGTACAATCTTAATCTTGAGCTGAACATCATGCAGAATAAATTTTACTAAAGGTACTTTCCACTTGTTTAAATGATATTGGTTGAAATGAAGAGTCATCTTCGCCTGTATCAAAGATAACAAATAAGGTACTAAGATAATGATGCTGTCGAGTGTTTTGAAGTCGTTTTTTTTAAATAAATAAAAAAATTCAATGCAAAAACTTTTTTTTGTTTCACGTCAAATTAAAAACATTTCAAAAGAAAAAAAAAAGAATGATATTTTATTTCCAATTTTTTTAAAGGGTTTCTTATCAAAAAAAATAAAATCTCTTTCTTTCTTTCTTAAATGCTTTATTCTAAGTCGCGTGACTTTTACAGTGCTTACGGGAGGACTGCGAGAAACTTCAAAAACTGAGACAGACAAATGAAAAAAAGAAATCTTAATAATTTCCAGGACACTTTATTCTGATTGGTTGACATTTCACAAACACATTGACTTTATCAATGTCGTTCTAGGCGACTACTAGGAATGTGGGCGTTCTGCATATAACCTTTAGAAAATAAGCTTTTTTTTATTTTTTTTAAATGTGAAACAGTGAAGTTTCGGAAAGTAGATGGAGACTCCATCGATCTGTTGGAAAGACTAATGTTGCCATTCTTTTCCAGGAATGTTCTTACTTATTTCTTTAACCAGAAAGTTAACAGAGTCATCTTACATTGACGTCATTCTTACGTGAAATAGCTTCACTTTTTTGTCTCTTACCATTACCATTATGCAATATCATTATGTTTTTTTGTTTGTTTGTTTATTCAGAAAGACCGGGAAAAATTTAAAAATTCTGCATTATTAATTTTTTTTTTCCTGTTCGAAAAATTTAGAGAGTAAATACAGATATGTCTTCTTGCATTGCTTTTAGAATAAAAAAAATTCATAACGACTGTCTATACTGAAGTTGCGTTGAAAAATTATTTTTCTTTTATTTGAAAGTTGGAGAAGTTTTTAGGTAGTTCAAAACTTGTTAAAAAAAGAGTCCAGATTGAAGTATCTATAATTAAAAAACCCTGTGTAAATGATCTATTACTAACAAATATCATATAAATTATTTTTATATAGAAATTTTTGAAAACGTTGAATTGGTGAAGAAATTTTAAATCTTTGGTACAAAATACACAATGTGTCTTAGAACACAAATGTATGATACATGTTTAGAATATTAAAATATAATAACTCCAATAATTTCATTATCTTTTCTTATATTTTTATAGGACAAAAATTAAAAAGAATGAAATAAACACAAAAACGCAGTATTTTAAGTATTAACATAATTTCATTAGTAAAATTCTTAGAAAAAAAATTTTTAAAAATGCTGCATCGCCTTCACAAAAAGCAGGCCACATTCACAGAAACGCTGGACCGCATTCTTAAAAGTTCTATACCACCTTCATAAAAATGAGGGGTGATATGCTGCTCATCGTTATGAAATTGGTTATAGCACTTAAGCGACATACGGAATTCTTCTTTAAACTAGAGTTTTCTTTATTGAACATTCAGGTATTTTAGCAATTGTAATACAATTATTTTCTTTGTGTTATTCACACATCGGACTTTTGAAAATTGACTCAAAATCCTTCAAGCAATGAAATTAATTTATGAATTGAATAACACAAGAATGAACTAATATTATTAAAAGTTCGTTTAAAGATTTTTTTAACCAATCAGTGAAATGTTTTACTCACATAATAAGAAATTAAGGTTATTCATGTACAAGTTCCGTCGAATTTCGATACAAAGACTAGAAAATAAAATCCTACGTATGATTACAAATTCGCCTTGGTTTTTTCGAAATGAGGATATCAGACATGCTCTTTCCCTCCCAAGTTTTAAACAATTTGTGTATAAAACTGCAAAAATTTTTATAATTCCATTCCAAATATTAATAATTCCGTCTTGAATGATCTAAGCAACTATGTTTACGACATTTCTGATTTTAAAAATCGCTCCACTGAGTCACAATTTCCTCTCCGATTGTTATTGTTTGTTTCTATTGTTTATCTTTTTTATTACCTACTTGAAATTGTAATAATAATATCAAAAAAAAGAATTATATATGCAGATTTTTTTTATTATTATTATTATTAATTAATAAAAATTTCGAATAATTAATTTTTTAATAAATTAATAATATACTTATATTGCTTTTTTTCTATCTAATCAATGGGGAAAGAAATTTCCTTCACTCACAAAGCAGGAGATAGAGGTTGCTAAGCAACCAAGGTTCTCCATTAATCTGGCAAATCGTCGTCGTTATGTACAAGTTATTTTTCGAAAACGAAATTTTTACTAAATTTCACAAGAAAAGAAGAAAGGGAGACATAATAACTTAATTTAAATAGCTCTTCGAGTAATATTTTGGATCACCCTTATGAGTCGATGAGGGTAAATATTTTTTGTAGTGAAAATAAAAAATATTTATGCAATTTAGAAATATTCATTCTTATTTATTCTTATCTTTAATGAAACGAAGAACAAAAGAAGAAATATATGTGATAACTCAATTTTGTTTGAAGCAGTATTTGATTTTCAGAAAGATGGTAGTATGAAGAAGTAAAAGATATCTTTCAGAAATTGGTGAATGAAGAATGAAAATAAAAATAAATATTATGGAATTTCTGCTTCATTTTTAGGAAGGTGCTCTTTTATAATTAATTTATTTCACTATTGAATTAGGCGTTTCTGCTACATTTATTGGTTTGGCAATCACGTATTTCTATTCATGTTAAAATCAATACCTAAGAATAGCATATTCGTCCGATTAGCCATTCTGAAATATGTCGACAATAACTGTGGAAGGTTTATTTAAAAGGAGAGAATTCACGGTCCTGTCACTTTAAGTTATATACTAAATAAATAGAGTCGAAGGAAAGTTAAATGTTCTCTTTAAAATTTATGACGCGAGAGATCGAAGATTTAGGATAATAAAATTAAAAGATTTCATTAAATTGTTTAGTGATTACAGTAAAACTACCTTTTATAGTTGTTGCTTACTTCGATAGGGATATTTATGTTGAAACATAGAATAATAATCCTTAAAAGTGGTAAATTATGAAAAAAGTTTCCAGAGAGTGATAAATGAAAATAAATGTTCGTATTTACTACATTATATCATCTGACTTCTTTTCATCTTTGATTTCAACAAATATCTTTCAATAATGATGAATCTTCTGAAATTCAATTGTAACTGTCCATAACAAGGTTATTAGGTTAATAAAAAATGACATGATGTGCAAATTTATATTATATGAAGCCAAGAACAAGGGAAAAAGTTTGATTAACAAATAACAGCAATTTCATAAGTGTTTTCATTTTGTTTCGTCGAGCTATGGTAATTTTTTTTTTTGCACACTTTAGGTTAAGCAGACCGATCCTACAGCCTAACATAATTTTTGAACCATTAACAAAACATCCACATCAAGACAATAATTCGAACCTGAAGCCTGTGATAGCAAAGGAGCTAACCAATTGGCCATCAGGTATTATGCTGTAAATATTTATGTTACGGTTAAATTTTCTCCATGTTCCGGGAATCGAAAAATCAATGGAATTGTGTTTGATGGCATTTTTCCGGAAAACTTGGAGAACCCTCGCAGAAAGTCAAATAAAAATGCAAAGCAAATAAAAGGAAGAATCTCCTTTCTTGGTTTCTTGGAGGTTGAGCAAACACCCGGAGTATGACCCGAGTTAGGAAAAAAAAGGAAAAGTGAAGAGGGTGGTGTGTTTACTTTTCCGATTTGCTTTCCAGTTTTTCAGCCGCATTCCTTTTCCACTTTCCCATGAGAGTGGTTTATGCAGTTGGCGGGGAAAAAAAGATCTTCGATACTTTCTCCTATTTCTGCAGAGAGAGAGAGAGAGAGAGAGAAACCTCATTATCGCCAACTCGCCGATGGTGTGAAGTTCGTTTTGCGCAAGGATGACTTTTGGAAGATATACTGCGAGATAATTATATACTTTCGAAGTTGACACCGAACTTTGTTGTATGTGGTGTTTCAGTTTTTTTTAGATTTTTTAACACATTGATAAGACTCATGAAATTTAATATTTCCTAAAAATTATTCTGTATGATTTTTGCCAAAATTGGGAGAGGTAGATTTAATAATCAGAAAATATTTTTGTGGTACTTTTATGTATTTGACACATACATAGAAAAACATAGAAAAACTAGAAAACTAAAGAAATATGCATAAACGTGTACAGAATGTAAAATTATATTAAACATATGTTGAATATCATTACAAACTTATTGTCAATGATCGACCATGCAGCAAAAATATATAGAAAACTATAAGAAATAATCATAAACAAGTCGAAAGTAAAATTAAATTAAACAGTTTTTAATAATAAATTTTTCATGACAGAATTCAAATCTACCAACATTTAAAGTGAACATTACCTGTCAAATGAATTACATATAGCTTAGTAGTTATGTATATTTTAAGTAGCATTTTTACATTAGATCAAATCAATTTCATTTACCTTTTTTTAAAGTAGGTGGTAGGTGCAATGACATGCAATTGAGCTTTGGTTCCACTGGTATCAATGTCAATGACGTTTTAAAAAAGTGAGTAGACTCGTTTGAAATTAAGAACAAATAGTTTGAAACCGAATGTAATTGTTTGATTGTAGTTTTACTGATATTTTTGATCAGACATATAATTACTTTGAAAATCTTCCTGAACATATTACTTTTTTTCTACAACCATTATAGGAAATAATGTCGATATATTGAAGTGGTATTTTTAATCAAGAAGATATCGTTAGTTTCATGGATTCAGAAACCACGTGCTGGAAAATGCAAATGCCCCTGCAGTAGAAAATTGTATTTTAAATCTGCATGATATTATCTTTCTTTAAGCGCCCAGGAAAAAAGAGTTTGAAATAAAGAAAATTGACGAAACAAGCCATCTTTATACCTGATGGAAAAATTGTGCTGTAAATATTTATGTTATGGTTAAATGCTTCTCTCCATGTTCCGGGAACCAAAAAAATAAATGGAATTGTATTTGATCAAATTTTTCCGGAAAACTTTGAGAACCATTGCAGAAAGTCAAATAAAAATGCAAAGAAAATAAGAGGAAGAATCTCCTTTCTTGTTTTCTTGGAGGTTGAGCAAACACTCGAGTCGAACCCGAGGGAGAAAAAAAAAGGAAAATTGAAGAGGATGATGTGTTTACTTTTCCGATTTCCTTTCAGTTTTTCAGCGGTATTCCTTTTCCACTTTTCCATGACAGTGGTTTATGCAGCTGGCGAGGAAAAAAGATATTCTATACTTTCTGCTATTTCTGCAGAGGCAGTGAGAAACCTCATTATCGCCAACTCGCCGATGGTGTGAAGTTCGGTTTGCGCAAGGATGACTTTTTGAAGATATTCTGCGAGATAATTACATACTTTCGAAGTTCACACCAAACTTTGTTGTACGTGGTGTTTCGGTTTCTTTTAGATTTTTTAACACACCGGTACGACTCATGAAATTTAATATTGCCTAAAAATTTTTCTGTATGATTTTTGTGAAATTGAGAGAGGAAGATTTAGTAATCAGAAATTTCTCCTTTGCCGTACTTTTATGTATCTGACTCATAAGTGTTATTAAGAATAGAAAAGACAGTATGAGAGTTATGTATCTTTTAGTAGGTTTTTGTCCATAATAACTTTGCATTATTATTTTTTTCTTGGTAACAGATTGCAGTGCTTTTTTTTTTTATTTCCTACCACAGGCTTTTCATTAAAATGCTGGCGATGGCATGGGTCAATCCACGTTAAACAAACATGAGTGCAAAATTCCACGTTAAACAAACCAAACCTTAATTAATTTTTATTTATTCAAACTTCTGTAATGGGATGATAAACTCACTAATTTTTATATGTCGTATAAATATGGATTGATGAATAACAATAAATCCATAAGTCAACCTTGTTTCTTAGAATATAAAAAACAAAGTTAGGAAAAATAATGGATTTAACTTTCAAAGAAATATTGTTTTGAATTTACTTGTCGAACAGCAGAAAACCAAACACACTGTCGTACTGACGATTATCCACACACCTGATCATCCTTTATTCGCTTTTTAAATCAATTTGTCTGTAAGAAACTATGTTAGTCAAGTTATGATCTTCGTTCGATGTTTTCTAGTGTTTGTCGCTCTACAGTCATTTCTTGCATTTTTAGGCTAATTTAACCATGACTACAGTTTAACGTATATTGCTACCATAACAAACATCCCTGCCACATCCAGATTTCAAATGTAAAGCCAGTGATACCAAGCACAAGAGTGATGATGATATTTTGATGTGAAAACATCTATAAAATCGGTTCAGCCATTGGAGGGTTACGTTTTCATGTCCAGTTTTAAATGTCAATAACTTCAAAATTATGCAAAAGATGTAAAATACCATGATGTAGAGGAAGTTTGTGAAAGATTCTAGTTGGAGGGGGAGCCGCACATCATGTAGCGGGGAGATGAAGGGAGTTGGCCTAGAATCTGTTCAGTTCCCGTTATATCTCAGTATCTAGATTTGAGGCGCGTTTGTTCAAATGATCATGGATTAATTGGGATCAGGGAAAATATTATCTTACCCATATCTTTACCATTCACTAATAACTCAATTTGAAATGTCTCAGCGATATCTAACTAAATACAACAATAATGTAAAAACGATTAATATGCAATGAGGGGTTGGTAAAATGAGAAAACGTATTTCAGGAGATGGATGCATAAGATTTAAATATGCGACAGTTTAGAGGAAGTTTGTGAAAGATTCTAGCTGGAAGGGGAGCCACGCACTATTTAGCGGGGAGCTGAAGGAGTTGGCCTAGAATCTGTTCAGTTCCCGTTGTTATATCTCAGTATTTAGATTTGTGGCTAGTTTGTTCAAATGCTTGGGCAAACGATCAAGATGAATCCAAAAAGCCAAAAAGTAATACATGGGTAAATTAAGTGAATACAAGGCTCAAACTGGAGGTTTAACAGGCCCATTTCTAGGCATACCTAGTATATACTAGGAAATGTATATAAATAATTTAGAGCATATTATAACTGTGGGAGAGACCGAATTCAGTTACCACAGGCCCATTGTGCATACGTTAAACATGCGACATCGTTCTGTTTCAATAAATGCCTACACCAATCGTGTTTTTATTTTTGATCCCCTACCCTTATACATCCACCTTATTTGCTTATTTCCGTCCCTACTTCTCAAAAAAATCCTCTTCATCCCCACTGTAAATCTGTTTACAGAGATATTTTCATACATTTACATGCTTTGCTTATTCAGTCCAAACCGAAATATAAATTGATTTGGAGAACAAGTGGTGCTCACAGCTCACACATTGAAATGCAGACATGGTTTGCGTTGCATTAGATGCTACCAATGTTCGATTATTGGGGTAACAAAATGAAATTATTGCCTCAAAAGTTTTTTATTTTACACTAAATATCAGCTAATGAAAATCGAAAACCTCAACAAAAATATTTCAAGAATAATTTTATTTTAAATAAAAATAAAAATAAAAAAACGCAGCTCAAACATATTAGATTAAACTCATTTGAGTTTATTAATTAAACTTTTATTAAAAATAATCTAAGAGTTTTCTGGAATGTAGAAAGTTTGTATAAAAAGAAAATTATTTAGTTATAGTTGCAGAAAGTTAGTTAGTAAGTACTAGTTCTTTTCCGTTTGAAAATGAGGAAATTCGTAGAAACTTCACCAACATAAATGAATTTTATGAACATTTTGTGACATTCTTTATCCAATAAATTTGTGTATCTGCTGGGGTTTTCTGATTGCTAATATAACTAGTAAATAGAATTGGGCAAAACTGCGCGTTTGAAAGTGACTGTGACTTTTAATTAATATGAAGTCCATAAAGAATGCAACTTTAGAATTTAGTTTGAAGAATATTCACATATATAAGAAAGTATAATTTGTGAAACTTAGGATACATAATTTATTATTTTCCAATTTAATATAAATCTGTTATTTTTCTGTAGATGGTAATAGTAGTTTGCGTGCAAAATACAGTTCTACAAAAGTATTTTATTTCTCCTCGGGATAATGTGTTTGCAAAAAATATGATGTATGATTTGCACAAAATGTATTCTTTCTAGAAAATCTTACTCATGCAACTGTTTAAAACACCACATTAATTTTTTTTACAAAAGTTTTAGTTTAATTATGTTAAAAAAAATGTAAAAATGTAAAATTAATTTAAAATGTTAATTTTTTTTTCTTTTGAAAGTTACTATTTTCAAATTTAAGTTTACTAAAATTAAAATTTACTAAAATTAAATAAAGTTTTCAAATTTTCCTAAGGATATCAATATTATTTTTCTACTTTGTATTCTGAAATTAATGTGATAAAGCAAGTAGCAAGTAGTATCATGACAAATAAAATTTTTTTGTTCTAATACAGCTGGCAAACACTGACCGTAGCCGTAAGGCAAACGCTGCACCGACGTTACTCACTTAACACTACCCAGGAGGTGCGTGTAGCTTCATGATAAGCTACGGACGCGAAGTAGCAATAACTCCGCAACACTCTATGATCACATTAGACCGGGGCCTACGGTTTTAAGTGGATTCCGAACCACTAGAAACATCCATGACCCCACCGGGACTCTAATCCGAAACCTATGGTACAGAGCGCCAGAGCGCTAGCCATTCGGTCAAGCAGGCCCCTGACAAATAACTAACACTTGGGACTTAAACAACTTGTTGTATATGTATTAATCGATGAAATATTTTAAAATTGTAATATATTTATCATATATTACAACTTTAGAGACTTTTAAAATTTAAGTTTAGACAACTTCCTACTTCTAGGAATCTTCAATGATTATCGAATGAAGGAATATTAATTATTTAACTTTCGACTTCAAGGATAATACTGAGCATTGTACTGTTACAATTGAAAGTGAATGAAGAAATTTATGTTTGTCATTTAAAAAAACTTTAAAAACAAAATAAAGATTTGAAAATAGATTTAAAAGTGACAGTTTTTATTATTCAACAATACTTGAATAGAAAATAAAGAAATATGTGGATGCATCATGTATTTTATATAAATAATAAAATATGCTTTTTTTTAAATAGATTTTAACGGAAAATGGTTGGAAATAATGAATCGATTATACTGTAAATGCTACATTTAACGATACTAGACAAAAATTAATGCAGTTTAACTGTTAAAATAATAAAATATGAATTGTTTGGTATTATTAAATAATAATTTTTTATAATTAGCTTTTTGTCATTGCAATTACTATTCAGTATTTCATCTTAATTGTGATTCAGCAGTATTAAAGTTGCCACTGCCCGATTTGTGGCTCAGTGGCAACTTTCGTCGCTGGACAACATTTGGACTGCAGCTCATTCCGCTGGCCGGTTTGTTGTAGAAATTACTTGAAAAACCGAAAAGACTCGATGGAGTTTGTGAAGTTCAGCATCTTGCTTTGTTAGTCAGACAGTCTGGGGGGAGTTTTCGCTGAACAACATTTGGACTGGAGTTCATTCCGCTGGCGGGTTTGTTGTAGAAATTACTTGAAAAATCGATGAGACTCGATGGAGTTTGTGAAGTTCGGCATCTTGCTTTGCTAATCAGACTATCTGGCGAGAATTTTCGCTGGACAACATTTGACTGCAGTTCAATCCGCTGGCGGGTTTGTTGAAAAACTATTTGAAAAACCTACGAGACGCGATGGAGTTTGTAAAGTTCAGCATCTTACTTTGCTAGTCAGACTATCTGGTGAGAGTTTTCGCTGGACAACATTTGGACTGGAGTTCATTCCGCTGGCGGGTTTGTTGTCGAAATTACTTGAAAAACCGATGAGACTCGATGGAGTTTGTGAAGTTCGGCATCTTGCTTTGCTAATCAGACTATCTGGCGAGAATTTTCGCTGGACAACATTTGGACTGCAGTTCAATCCGCTGGCGGGTTTGTTGAAAAAACTATTTGAAAAACCTACGAGACGCGATGGAGTTTGTAAAGTTCAGCATCTTACTTTGCTAGTCAGACTATCTGGTGAGAGTTTTCGCTGGACAACATATGGACTGGAGTTCATTCCGCTGGCGGGTTTGTTGAACAAACTATTTGAAAAACTGATGAGACTCTAGGAAGTTCAGCATCTTGTTTTGTTAGTCAGCTGTCAGATGGGAGTTTTTCGCTGGACAGCATTTGAACTGGAGTTCAATCAGCTGGCGGGTTTGTTGTAGAAACTATTTGAAAAACCGATGAAACTAGATGCAGTTTGTGAAGTTCAGCATCTTGCTTCGTTAGTCAGACTGTCTGGTGGGAGGTTTCCGGTTTTATCCCATATGATACACAAATACGGGGTAATTCCCCAAAGATCCTTTCGGAAGGCACTTCACTCCCTCTTCAACGATGCGGAGTCAAGTCAGTCTTCTACCTACTGGTGCTCCATCACAACAGTAGCTGCCCCCCTCTCTCTCTCTTTCTCTCCTTTCAGGAGAAGATGGATTCATGGACTTGGTCTAGATGTTTCTTTTACCAAGTGGGACAAGAAAAAATTTCTATGCGAAAATCTATATGAATTTATTTATAGAGAAACTCTTCGTCTTTAAAGCGTATAATATGCTTTTATTAATTTTGTTTTTAAATTTATTTTTGCCATTTTGATGTGTCTGTTAGACTTGTAATTTATGAAAGAAATTCCTAAGTCATAAAAAAATTGAGAAATATGTCAGTGAAAAAAATCCAAAATTCAGAAATGAATAAATAAATAAATAACATGAAAAAAAAAGAATTCATGTTTTGCACCCATCACATTCGATCTGACGCCCATTATAATTTATCTTCTTAATCCAATATCTAGAATGACACGATTTATTGAAATTCGATTGTTATTTGAATGGAAGATTTCTTTTCATGTCTTCAAGGATATTGATTCACTTTTATGCAATAACAATAATGAAAGATGCATTACTGCTATTATTTCACGAGTAGCAGGAGATCTTTCGAGAAGGCGTTCCTAATAGTATCGGATTCAGCATAATAACTAGTATTATCTCTTTCCTGACATGTTTTGAGATCTGACATGTTTTGAGATTTGACAAAAAAAAAAAAAAAAAATGAAAGTAGTCCAGAGTTTGGAGCCCAGAAGCAAAGTTGTCTAACTAAGGTAGTATGTATTGCAAACCGTCTTTTGAAGGTGAGATATCTTGAAAACTAAAGTGTAGGGTGTTAAATATATATAGGAACTTAACTTCGTTTCATTAAGATTTTTTATTTCGAATGGAAGTTTACAGGGCAACAGATATGATAAAAATAAGTACAGAGAACAAGATGAGAAATAAAAGACATCAATTGATCCATCCACTTAAATCTGTCAATCCAATAACGCTTCCATAAAGAAAAAGGAGGTAGTGCAGAACAGGAAACAAGGTGAGACATATCCACTTCTTCCTGGTTCTCACACAGGAGACAGAGAGGGTCAGGAGTCTAATTCTGTGAAGGCGCTTGAGGAGACAATCGTGACCACAGAAAAGTCGTAGCAATTCCACCGATGACAGTCGGACAAACCACCTGCGTTTGACTGCAGAACTCTAAGAAACTCACACAGAGAGCCAGACTGAAGGCCGTATTTGTAGATCATTTTGTCGTATCAGACGTTCCCTGGAGTGCACCACGAAGAGGTAGATCTACCTGTTACACTCCAATCTTAAGATTTATTATTAATTAATTATGGAACTGTCAAATTTTTAGAGTTGGTATTACAGCAGAAAATTTAGCAAATGATTTTATTGAAATAAAAAGAATTTTTTTAGAAATGGCACCAAAGGTTGGGATTTTATTTTATGTGGCAAAATTCAGTTTTGTTTTTCATAATTGCAGGCGAATAAAATAACTACATACAAGTATTGTGTAAAAAGGGATAATCACCAATAAAGAATATCATCCTTATTTGAATTGTTATATGTTTTATTGAATGGAGTTTTAATTTAAAATTCACTATATTCTTTATTTTTTAAAATGTCAATTTTTGTTATAATCAGACTTGGATGTTTATATTTTTATAATAAGTATTGTACTGTTTTAAAATTTCAAGTTTCAAAAAATTAAAAATTAACAAAGAAAGTAGCAGTTCACAGGATTAAAAAAATATTACATTGATATAATATTTTTTTAAAATAACATTTGCATTGGGTCTTGTTGGCGCTGAGTGACTGGAGCTCGGAACTTTGTGATACAGAGTTCGATCCCCGACATTGCGATGGATCCTTACAATGGTTCGAATTCCATTTTAAACATTAGATATTTCTCTAACATGACAGTAGAGCATTGGCGTTGGGCTGAAAACCCTATCCGCGTAAAAAAAAAAAAAAAAAACATCTCACGTTTCGTAATCTGCCAATAGTCGGACACCCTTGGAACACCACAGGGCTAAAAAAAAAAGTTAAGACGAAACGTGCATTTTGTTAAAGACGAAAAAAATACTTGTATTTACTATATTTATTTACTAAAATAATATTATTATTTACATGGGAAATAATTAAAAACACTTTTTGAAGTTTTTGAGATTTTATAGTTATTAGATAATTGAAAAGATTTCGCTTAATAACTTTTATAAGGAGAAATGAGCACACATATATATAATACATACATGCAAATATTACAAAAAAAATTATAAGAACATTTTTATACAAATAGAAAAATAAAAAAATATATATTATTAAAGTGATAAAAATAATTCATATGTCTCGAAATAACATTCCAATTTATCCTCTTAATCAAATATCTAGAACGACAAAATTTTAAATTTCGATTATTATTTAATTGAAAGATTTTTTTACACGTTTTTAAGGAAATTTATTCTCTTTTATTCAAGAAAAATAATAAAAGTATGTTGGCCTATTATTACGAATAAGCGGAAAATCTAATAGATTTTTTTAAGATAAACAGATTCAACGCAATTATAAAGATTCGCTATTTTCACTGATCTTTCGGCTCCACATAGAACTCTCCCAAAACCATTATCTACGAGGCATGGATGAAAATAGCAATTCAACTGTGCAATAGACTATAAGTTCAACTGTGGAATTAAAGAATTATGGAGATTTCATCCATCTAAATTGCTTCCCCTTATTGTTTAAGAACAAAACATCGCGAATGTTGCATTGGAAGCAGCTATTTATGTATTTTATGAGGTTCCTGTCTCTTGTGCGTGTGACAAAGTGGGCCGTTTTCTGCGTCATCTGTCTCTAGTTATTTGACTTACAAAAGGATGTTACATTCTTTGAGCATTGTGCTAGCAATTGCTTTTGAATATTAGTAGGAAATAAATGGAAAGCATGAATGGAATACATTAAAAGGTCTTGGTGTAATAATAATATGAGTTATATGTAAAATACTTATGTTTTGAAAGAGAAAATAGGGTTAATTATGGTGGGCCAATGATATGTAACAATTATTTAATAAATTTGAAGAACAAATGTTAAAAGCTAATTGCGAAAAAAAAAAAGAAAGGTGAAATTCAATTACACAAGAGCTTATACTCAGTAAGTTAATTGAGTATAAAAGAGTGTCGCTGAATTTTGCTGTTAAAAATATATTTGTTTTTACTTGAAATACAAGCTGATTCTAGCAAGCTGATTCGACAAATTCTAGCTGAAGCAATTCTCATTTACTATTTTGTTTCGGAAGGAAATCTGATCTAATATGAAATTAACGGATTAAAACAGAGTATTCATATTTCTCCAAATCAGACAATATTACAAATAGGTTATATTTTACAGATAAGTATAAGTTTAAAATGTGCAAAAGTGAGCTGTCAAATATTTTAACAGTTGTATAAAAACTATATTATTAAAATTAAAGTTCACTGGCGCAATAGCCATTTTTCAGACCAAGGCCATCTGCTACTGGTAGATTTCGAGACAGAAGATGTGTTCTTTTTTAAGGTGCAGGGTTGTCAGCTTTATCCCAACTCTCTTAAAGTCATAGTAGACTTGGATCTACAGTTTAAAATGTATTTAGAATCACTAAAAATACTTATGACACCGCTGGGACTCGAGCCTGAAACCTGTCGCCCCGATTGCCAGGGCACTGTCACTTCTGCTGAAATGCCATCAGGCCCCTTTAATATAGGCCTTACTCCTTACAAAATGAAAGATATGCTTATTGCATTCATGGTCGAACATAAAGAAATTCATATTGGACTATGGTAGTCTCTCTTCCATAAATGTTGGAAACATATCAAAGTCAAATTTGCATTTTTTTCTTCGATTTTAAATTGAATGTACTGTTTTATATCAAAAATGTTTTTAAAAAAAAATTTTATGCATTCCTTCAGAAGGGATTTTCCATTAGTTTTGAGAAAAAAAATTTAAAATAATTAGAGAAAATCTTAATTATTTCAGTATTCAAAATTTTTATTATATAAAAATATTAGTATTTTACAACTAAATTTACTAATTTAGTTGTTTAGTTTATTTAGTTTTTACAGTTAAAAATTTTACAACTTAATAACTCGATTTTTAACAATTATAAAATGAAACTAAAATTATTATAATTAAATTACAAATATTTGCAAATTAGTAAACTTACATTAAAAAATTTACAATAATTTTTGTTGATAAAAAATATTATGCATTTATTTAAATAACTATAATAAATCAATAGATTTCTTTGATTCATAAATTTAAAATAAAAGAAGTTTTAAGAAATACAAACTAAATATATACAGGAATATTTGTAAATTATAAGCATTTTGGAAAGAACATCATTATGATAAGTGAAAAAATTTATTTTGTTTTTATCATTTAAAAACATGACCAAAATGAAAGAACTTTCTTGTATAAGGGCAAAATTTAAAATATCTATTATATATTTCCTTAATTTTAATAACTAAATTTTTCATTATTAATTTATAATAATTTCTGCTGAAATTCGTTTATTTGTAAACTATGAAAATATGAATTGATTCCAATGATCCATATAGAATAGGTTATAATAAAAATAGTTAAAAATGTCATTTATTATATTAGTTGGATATATCGAAGAAATAACTATGAGTAAAGAAAATTATTTCGGTTTTTACCATTTAAAAATATTGCGAAAACAAAAGGACTTTCTTGACAACACAATAGTTGAAAAATACCTACTATCTTTGTTTATTTGTGTTGTTATTTTAATGTTTTTAAATTATGTCATTCGAATAAAATAATTTACAAGATTTCAGCCTGAAGCAATATGCTAATTCAAATCCTCAAAGTTCTTGAAGTGTATCTGGTTTCAAATGTAATGCGAGGTGATTTTTTTATTCTTTTGAATAATAAAAAAGAAACCTATTAAAATAGGATCTCTGTAGTATCCAATAACTGAGCGTTAAGCTCTGAAAAAGTAATAAATGCAAATTAAATTCTAAACTCTACAGAAAGAAACATGAAGATATCAAATTAAAAGTGAGATCCATCTTTCTGTTGAGGGAGCGTCATCTCAGAGTTTTTATAACTCTCTTTTATTCAGACCAAAGAAGTGAGAGAAAAAAAAATAAATTATAAGATATGCAACCATGCAGCAATTTCTTAATCAAATGCCTTCAGTGAAAAGAATTGGATTCCGATTGTAGCTCTGAATTAACATGAAGAGCGTTTGCCGGTTTTGAATGGAACTCGTTCCACTCGGCAGAACCCGTTCACAAGATGAAGGAACTCACTCCGAACAACCTTTTGGCGTTCTTTGAGAGCAAATCTCAAAGAATTCAAACAGCCCTTCCAAAGCGAATGAATTTATAATGAAAGATTGATTGCCTGTCGACTGAATTATTGAGGAGGGCACATCTTGACAAGAGATCCTGAAAACCTGAAGCTGTTTTCTGTACTCTTTCTTCCTCCTCCAAATGATAAATCGTGTCTCAGTTTCCCGAAGTATTTTGTAGTCACAGTCTTCAAGAATTTATGAATCGCTAGACACTTTATTGAAGATGAAAGGTCGAGAAGGATATCAAAAAGAAGCTCTTTTCAGATCACAGTCCATCAGGGAAGATATTTTAAAAATCTTTGTATGAGTGAAATCCATGAAGAAAGCCATTAAAGTTAATGATGGGGTGACGTAATCTTGGAAAGGAAGCATTTATTCATGTTTTCTGAAAGTCGTTATGTAAATGACGAAGGACTGCATCCAGGAATATCAATATAACGTGTCAAACAGATGATGGCACTATTTGAAAATAATGTCCATTCCATTGAAATGAATTTTGAGCAATGTTTCTTAACTTATGCCTCCTCTTTGATATGTTAATTCTATTAACTCTTTAAAGGACAGAATTCATTATACATTTATTTTGATTTCAAAGAAAATGGAAGAACTTATAGATGAAATTATTTTAAACATGAATTCAAGTCGTTAATTCTTGACATAATTTAGTTAAATTGATAAATATATTTTTTTTTTCCATTTAACAATGCTTATCTCATGATACTAGTAAAGATATAATTCTGGAATTTTCTGACGACAATCCAAAATCTGTCAGTTTTTTCAATTCCTTCTATTAGCTCACACTATTATGTATATCTTGTTCAAATTTTCAGTCGTTAATTCAAAAAATTTATTATTTTATTCATTTCAAAATACAAATACATTTTATTTAACTCTGTAGCGGATGACAGCGGAGAAGAGACAGTTTTTAAAATATTTTCTATAATCAAATTTAATTAATTAGATTTTAGTTTTTTTTTTTTTACTCTTTAACGATGTTGAAAAATGATCTAACCAAAGATGGTGCCAGATAAATTGAAAAAATGAATGTTCTTCAAAAATTTTAAATACAAAACTATCTGCTTCACAGTGGAAAAAAGAATTCCAAATTGAATGATGTTTAGTGTTTAATCCAAAAAGCTTTTTACATTCCATTCTGCTCCGTATCTTTTTATCAGTAAATTTTGCATTTAGTTTATCGCTCTATGGTGATTTTTTTTTTTATCACTTCAGCTAATTGACCAAAACCTATAGTTTAAAGCATTGCATTCCGTGATTAACAAACATCCGTACCCCCGCTAGATTCGAATCTGAAGCCTGTGGTATTAAAGGAAAGAGCACTAGCTAATTGGCCATCGAACTTCTTTTAACTGATAGGGGGGGGGGTATCAGCCTGGTGAGTGTGAGGTAGAGTAAAGCCTTATTCCAACTAAATTTTAAGTATATGCAAAATTATTTTCGACTTGTTTTACTTTAACCATTTTCGTTAATCTCTGAAACTTTTCTCCGAAAAATTCATCTTCTTTTCTATTGTAAATGAAATAGAAGGATCCTGATTGCAAGGGACTAGCACTCTGGCGCTCGGTGTCACAGGTATCAGGTTTCAGTTCCGGCGTTGCAATAGATATTTGTAGTGGTTCGAAATCCCTTTAACCCGTAGGTACCGGTCTAATATGACTTTAAGAACACTGGACTGACAACAGTACACCTAAAATTTAAAACATTTCCTGTCTCGAAATCTACCAATTTGCAGAAGGCCTTGGCCCCACCATGGAGCTGTTGCGCTAATGATGATCATAAAATGAAATGGAGATTCAACTTCGCTTCTGTCAGTTTTGACTGATAATAAGTAAAGCACTAAACATTGCAACAAAAAAAGCTGTCAAGTTTTGGAGTCGTTTTCATTTAAATAAAAAAAAATAAAAGCAATTTGAATGGAGAAATTTTTTTGTTTCATCTTAAATTAAAATTTCTCAAAAAAAAAAATTATATTTTATTTCCAATTTTTATTCAAGAGTCTCCTTATCAGGAAATAAAACCTCTTTCATTCCTAAATGTTTTATTCCATGTCACGTGTTTTTTACAATGCATAGATGCACTGCAAGAAACTTCAAAACTGAGATAGACAAATAAAAAAAAAGAAATCTTAATAATAATTTCCAGGACACTTTATTCTGATTGGTTGACACTTTACAAACATGTTGATTTTATCAATGTCATCCTCGGCGACTACTAAGAATGTGGGCGTTCTGCATGTAACCTTTAGAAAAAGGTTTTTTTTTTTTTTTTTTTTTTTTTTTTTAAATGGAAAACCGTGAAGTTTCAAGAAGTAGATGGAGACTTCATTGATCTGCAGGAAAGACTAATGTTGCCATTCTTTTCCAAGAAAGTTTTTACTTATTTCTTTATCAAGAAAGTTAACAAAGTCATCTTACATTGACGTCATTCTTACGTAAAATAGCTTTGCTTTTTGTCAGAAATTCTTCGAAATAAAACTTTTAACTTTTCTCTTAAAAACCATTAAAAAATTGAACTGAAAAGCGATAAAAAATGTGTACAAGAAGCAGTTTTTTTTTAATGTTTGTTAGATTTAATTCAACAGAACATTACAACTTTTAATGATGGTAGCTACTCATTTTTTTAACGTTTGATGCAAATTGCTTTCTATTCTTAACAGTTTTAAGAAGACATCATTTTTTGGTTAATTTATTTTCACAACAAAAATGCTTTTTAAAAGATGTGAATTCCCACACAGAAGATTTAGAATCAATCTATATTAACTTTCTTTTATTTTTTTTCAGTTACCGCAAAAGGATAATTCATCGCATTTCTTGGAGATTTGAAGTGAATTAATAATGAGATTCCAAAAGTGGATTATAAACGTTTTAAAAGAACTGGCAAGTACATGCATGAATTTTTTTTTCTTTTTGTGGCAAATATTTTAGAATTTTTTTGTCACATTCATTTTTCTTTAAGAATTATTTTTAAAATATCAATTTTTTTCAATGGTAAAATCTTTTTTTTTTTTAAATTCCATTACAACAGAAAAAACATTTCTGCAATACCATTATGATAGGTTTTTGTTTGGCATCTGCATTATGAAATGATTTTTTGTTTGTTTGTTTTTCCATTAGAGAATTTTTTTAGAGTAGATATTTTATATATGAATTTTTTATTTTTGTTCTTTTTTTCTGTAGATATGTAAATACAATAATAAAGATATGTCTGAGTAAATACATATATGTCTTCTTGCAATAGATTAGAAAAAAATGCATATCTTAAATGCGGAAATTGTGAATAAAAATTATTTATTTCTTTATCTGGAAATTGAAGTGTTTTTAAGTTCAATAATTGTTTAGTAAAAACTGTCCAGTTTAAGTATGTATAATTTAAAAATCCCAGTATAAATGATCTTTTATGTCAAAACCAATTTTGTTTTATACAGACATTTTCAAATCATTGAAAAGGTCAAGAAATTTTATATCACTGGGATAAAATATGTCTTAGAAAACAAATGTATGAAATATATTTAGAATATTAAAATAAAATAACTTCATTAATTTCATTATCGTTTCTTACATTTTTATATGACAAAAATTTTTAAAAATTGAGCACAAAAATTTAATGTTGTAAGCATTAATATAATTTTATAATGGGTCTCTCTAACAAAATTCTTAGACAAAAAAGACAAAAATGCTGGTTCGCATTAAAACAAATTGCTAGACACTATTCACGAAAATGCTGTACAAAAATTCATAAATACGTTGGATCATATGCTGCTCATTTTATGAAGTTGGTTATAATATTTAAGGGAAATCCGAATTTTTTTTTTTCTGAAATTAAGAGTTTTCTTTGTTTAACAATCAGGTATTTTGGAAATTCAAATAAATTTTTTTTTTTTTTTGTTTTATTTATACATGGGGCTTTTGAAAATAACTCAAATATTGTTCAACCAATGAAATAAATTCATGATTTGAATAACACAAGAATAGATTGTTAATACTAAAATTGCGTTAAAATATTTTTTTACCCAATCAGTTAGATGCTTTAGGCACACAATGAAAAATTAAGGTTATTCAAGTATAAGTTATTTTTCGAAAACAAAATTTTCCCTAAACTTCACAAAAAAAAAAAAAAAGATAACTAATAAGAAATAATTTAATTTAAAAAGCTCATTGAATAATATTTTGGATCACCCTTATGAGTCGATGAAGGTAAATATTTATAAGAGAAAAAAATATTTCTATAATTTAAAAAATCATTCTTATTTATTCTTACTCACGATAAAACTAGAACAGAAAAGAAATGTGCAAAATAACTCAATTTCGTTTGAAGCAGTATTTGATTTTTCAGAAAGATGGTAGTATGTAGAAAAAAACATATGTCTTTCAGAATCTAGTGAATGAAAATAAAAATAAATATTGATGACGTTATTGTTTCATTTTTACGAAGGAGCCTTTTATAATTAACATATAATTTCACTGTTGAATAAGGAGTTTCTGCACAATTATAGACTTGTCAATCACGTATTTCTATTCATGTTAAAATCAATCCCTAAGAATACTACTACTACTACTACACCACACCACATCACTGTGCCTAGAGCTGAGTTGCCCCTATACAGTTTGGGAATGATGCGGGGTGAAAGGAAGACGCACGATGGAGGCGAGAAAAATTTTGCATAATTCACTTTTGGAGGTACAGAAGCTGAACGATGGGGAAAAATTCATACAAGAACTGAACTAAATGTCAAAAATTTAAAAAAATTGAAGAAGAATTAATATGAAATGCGAAAAATATAAAAACGTGAGGCAAGAGATTTTAGAGACAAAAATTAAAAGCAATCTGATACAATAAGCACTACATATGAGATTATACAAATCAGAGAGCTGAAGGAATATTCATCAAATCAATTATTATAGAATTTAGAAAATCTTAATAAACTAATAAATAAATCGACACAAGCATAAATTGTTTTGTAAAACAAATTACTTAAATATGCAAACATTGTACTGTTATGTTACCTGAAATATATACACAAGAAAAGATTATTTTTATAGTTATTTACTTTACATGATTTCACAATAATAAATTATTTTAACAGCGAATTACCTTGATATTATAACACAGTATGCAAACACTTAGATTATTTAAAAGAAATATTTACTTAAAAATATACACGCAAAAAAAAAAAAAAAATATATATATATATATATATATATACATATATACATATATATATATATATATATATATATATATATATATATATATATATATATATATATATATATATATATATATATATATATATATACACACTTAAATCTTCTTGTGAGAAGCAAAAATGAAAAAGTTTCTAAGAGAAACATTTCACACACGAAATTTTTTATTCTGTGAGTTTTTAAAATTTTTAATGGATCTGAGCACATTTGAATGTTCGAAAGTGTTCTTAATCCGGATCTTGATTTCATTTAAAAATTAATAGCAAAATCACTTTTACTGTGTCTTTTGAAGGAGAATACTTTTCGTTCCAAAACCAAGTTTTAGTAATTATGTTTTTCTGTATGGCTCAAGAGCTTTAATTTTTTTTTTAGTTTCCTTGAAATCATATTTAAATCTCATAAATACAATAATTTAATAAAATTTTTAAAAAAATTAGCTCAAATCTTTCTATAATTATAATTTTGAATATTCTATTTAAAGAATATTGATTAGAAAATTTAAGAAATGAATCAATGTTGGATTTGTTATAACAATTAATAGTAAAATCACTTTTACAGTGTCTTTGAATAGAGACTACTTTTCGTTTTGAAAGTTCTTCAATAATTATTTACAAAACCATTTTTTTATTCTATGCTGGCTGAAGACTATAAATACAATATTTAAAATAAAACTTCATAAATAAAAGCAATTTAATACAATTATAAAAATATGTAGCTAAAATCTTTCTATAATTATCATTCCAGTGAATGTTCTATTTAAAGAAATATTGCTTAGAACATTAAAGAAGTTAATCAATATTAATTTACTAAAAATTAAAAAACAAAATCTTTTACTGTATCTTTGAAAAGGAGAATAAATTTTCATTCCCAAAACCAAAGCTTTAAACTTCTATAATAATTATTTACAAAACCGTTTTTAGATGGTAGAAAATTTTATATTACTTTTCTTGCGATACGTGAAAATTGCCTTAAAAATGTAACATATAACCATAAGCGAAATGTTACGCATCAGTAGTAACATTTAACATTGAATAGGTTTTTCTAGATTCAAAATAAAGTCGTATTTTGTGCAGAATTTTATTTAGAAGAATAATTAAATCTCCCTTTCAATGTATGTCTCATAATATGGTTAGTTATAGTAAAAATGTTGTTATTCTCATTTTTTTTAAATTCCTCTATGATAAGCAGTCACAATTTGTCGTCCTTTCCTTCGAACTTTCCGTTTGAATTTTCTTAAATCGGGTGTTATATACATAATTCAACGGGCCTTAGGGGGTGCAAATATAAGTTCAGAGAACCGATCTTACTTCGGCCAATGTAAATTGGAAGGAAGGAAAGAACTAAAAAAAAAGCGTACGTAAATTTTAGTTCGCTCAAAGGATGGAAACATTTTTCTCTGCGAAAGAAAAAAGAAAAGAAAAAGCTCTCTTTATTTAAAGCATCGCCCTACTCCCTAATTCCATTTATATTTTTCTTTTCATGTGATAATAATAAGAAAGCAAAAAAGAAAAAAAAATTTGCAGTGTATGCATAAACGCATCACACATTTCCGTCTTTGAATTATGTGAATGCATATATGCAGATTAGCGAAAAACATGTTTTTAACTTTATTAATGAAAACTTTACTCCACAAGTTACTTGGTACATTTCTAAAGATGTCTTTTACTTCAATCTAACATTGAATCGCATGACTAACTAATGGTGTTTCACCATTTCTTTCAAATAATACGTTATATATATATACAGATATATTTTTTTCAATTCAAAAAACTATTGATGGAGGAAAGCTTCTAAAAGAGAAAAATTTCACACACGAAATTTTTTATTCTGTGAGTTTTTTTAAAAAGGTTTAATGGATCTTGTGCACATTTGAATGTTCGAAAGTGTTCTTAATCTGATCTTGATTTCACTTAAAAACTAATAGCAAAATCACTTTTACTGTCTTTGAAGGAGAATACTTTTCGTTCCAAAAACCAAGTTTTAGTAATTATTTACAAAAACCATTTTTTTAAATTCTGTATGGCTCAAGAGCTTTTAATTTTTTTTTAGTTTCTTTTGAAATCATATTTAAATCTCATAAATACAATAATTTAATAAAATTTTAAAAAATGTAGCTCAAATCTTTCTATAATTATAATTCTACTGAATATTCTATTTAAAGAATATTGATTAGAAAAATTTTAAGAAATGAATCAATGTTGATTTGCCATAACAATTAATAGTAAAATCACTTTTACAGTGTCTTTGAAAGGAGACTACTTTTCGTTCCAAAACCAAGCTTAAAGTTCTTCAATAGTATTTACAAAACCATTTTTTTTATTCTATATGGCTGAAGACTATGAAGACTTTTAATTTAATTTTTCTTTTGTTTCAATAAAATTTAAATCTCATAAATAAAGTAATTTAATACAATTATAAAATATGTAGCTAAAATCTTTCTATAATTATCATTCCAGTGAATGTTCTATTTAAAGAATATTGCTTAGAACATTAAAGAAGTTAATCAATGTTGATTTTACTGAATAGGTAATAACAAAATCCCTTTTACTGTATCTTTAAGGAGAATAACTTTCCATTCCCAAACCAAACTTTAAACTTCTATAATAATTATTTGCAAACCATTTTTAGATGGCAGAAAATTTGTAATATTTCCCATGCAATACGTGAAAAATTGTCTTAAAAATGTAACATACCACATTAAGCGAAATGTTACGCATCAGTAGTAACAATTAACCACGAATAGGTTTTTCTAGATTCAAAAATAAAGTCGTATTTTGTGCAGAATTTTATTTAGGAAAAATAATTAAATCTGCTTTTCAATGTACGTCTCATAATATGGTTAGTTGCATAAAAAATTTGTTATTCTCATTTTTTTTTAAATTGCTCTATGAGAAGCAGTCACAACTTATCGTCCTTTCCTTCCGAACTTTTTCCGTTTGAATTTTCTTAAATTGGTGTTATATACATAATCCAGCAGCCTTAGGGGTGCAATATAAGTTCAAACTGATCTTACTTTTACAATGTAAATTGGAAGGAAAGAACTAAAAAAGTAAAGCATACGTAAATTTTAGTTCAACTTAAAGGATGGAAACGTACCACATTTCTCAGAGAAAGAAAAAAACCCTATAAAGAATAAAGCTCCCATTATTTAAAACATCGCCCTACTCCCTAATTCCATTTACATTTTCTTTTCATGTGATAATAATAAGAAAGCAAAAGTAGAAAAAAAATTCTTGCAGTGTATGCATAAACGCATCACACATTTCCGTCTTTCAATTATGAATGCATATATGCAGATTAGCGAAAAACATGTTTTTAACTTATTAATGAAAACTTTTACTTCACAAGTTTCTTGGTACATTTCTAAAGATGTCTTCACTTCAATCTAACATTGAATCACATGACTGACTAATGGAGTTTCACCATTTCTTTCCAAATAATACGTTTTATATATATATAGATATATATTTTTTTTTTCAATTTCAAACTATTGATGGAGTGAAAGCTTTAAGAGAAAAATTTCACACACGAAATTTTTTATTCAGTGAGTGTTTTTAAAAATTTTTAATGGATCTGAGCACATTTGAATGTTCGAAAAAGTGTTCTTAATCCGGAACTTGATTTCACTTAAAAATTAATACAAAATCACTTTTACTGTGTCTTTGAAGGAGAAATGTTTTTCGTTTCAAAAAAACCAAGTTTTAGTAATTATTTACAAAATAATTTTCAATAATATGGCTGAAGAGCTTTTAATTTGATTTTTAGTTTCTTTGAAATCATTTTAAATCTCAAAACAAAGTAATTTAATAAAATTTTAAAAAAATGTAGCTCAAATATTTCTATAATTATAATTCTACTGAATGTTCTATTTAAAGAATATTGATTAGAAAATTTAAGAAATGAATCATTGTTGATTTGCCATAACAATTAATAGTAAAATCACTTTTACAGTGTCTTTGAAGGAGACTAATTAAAAACCAAGCTTTAAAGTTCTTCAATAATTATTTACAAAACCATTTTTTTTATTCTATATGGCTGAAGACTATGAAGACTTTTAATTTAATTTTCTTTTGTTTCAATGATATTTAAATCTCATAAATAAAGTAATTTAATACAATTATAAAAATATGTAGCTAAAATCTTTCATAATTATCATTCTAGTGAATGTTCTACTTAAAAGAATATTGATTAGAACATTAAAGAAGTTAATCAATGTTGAGTTTACTGAATAATAATAACAAAATCCCTTTTTGTGTCTTTAAAGGAGAATAACTTTCATTAACAAAACCAAACTTTAAACTTCTCAATAATTATTTGCAATACCATTTTTAGATGGCAGAAAATTTTGTATTACTTTCCCATGCAATACGTGAAACATTGTCTTAAAAATATAACATACCACCTTAAGCGAAATGTTACGCATCAGTAGTAACAGTTAACCACGAATAGGTTTTTCTAGATTCAAAATAAAAGTCGTATTTTGTGCAGAATTTTATTTAGAAAAATAATTAAATCTCGCTTTTCATTGTACGTCTCATTATATGGTTAGTTATAAAAAATGTTGTTATTCTCATTTTTTTTAAATTGCTCTGAGTAGCAGTCACAACTTATCGTCCTTTCCTTCGAACTTTCCGTTAGAATTTTCTTAAATTGGTGTTATATACATAATCCAGCAGCCTTAGGGGTGCAATATAAGTTCTGAGTACCGATCTTACTTTACAATGCAAATTGGAAGGAAGGAAAGAACTAAAAAAAAAAAGCGTACGTAAATTTTAGTTCGCTCAAAGGATGGAAACGTACCACATTTCTCTGCGAAAGAAAAACCTATAAAGAAAAAAAACTCTCATTATTTAACACATCGCCCTACTCCTAATTCCATTTATATTTTCTTTTCATGATAATAATAAGAAAGCAAAAAGTAGAAAAAAAAATTATTGCAGTGCATGCATAAACGCATCACACATTTCCGTCTTTGAATTATGAATGCATATATGCAGATTAGTAAAAAAAACATGTTTTTAACTTTATTAATGAAAACTTTACTCCACAAGTTACTTGGTACATTTCTAAAGATGTCTTTACTTCAATCTAGCATTGAATCGCATGACTGACTAATGGAGTTTCACCATTTCTTTCCAAATAATTCGTTTTTTATATATATATATATATATATATACATATATATATATATATTTTTCAAGTTCAAAAGTATTGATGAAGTGAAAGCTTCTAAAAAGAAAAATTTTCACTCACAATATTTTTTATTCTGTGAGGTTTTTAAAATTTTTAATGGATCTGAGCACATTTGAATTTTCGTAAGTGTTCTTAATCCGGATCTTGATTTAACTTAAAAATTAATAGCAAAATCACTTTTACTGTGTCTTTGAAGGAAAATAGCTTTCCGTTCCAAAAACCAAACTTTTAAATTTCCTCAATAATTATTTATAAAACCATATTTTTTTAAAATTATATACGGCTGAAGAGCTTTTAATTTTTTTTCAGTTTCGTTTTAATCATATTTAAATCTCACAAATCAAGTAATTTAATAAAATATTTAAAAAAAAATGTAGCTAAACTCTTTCTATAATTATAATTCTAGTAAATGTTCTATTTAAAGAATATTGATTAGAACATTAAAGAAATTAATGGATGTTGTGGTTTTAGAATTTTAATAAGATGTCTTTTTTATTAAATTTTGCGGGTTTAAGGAACATTTCTCAGAGAAGATGTTTATTTTTAGAATTTAATTTGTTAGTGAATACGTTCTCTATTCTACATTACTTCGATAATTATTATAATGATTATGAAGAATCTTTAATTCGTTAATTGCAATTTTTTTTTCGATTGTAGAGAAATATCCAAAAATAGACAAGCGGCATGAGATTGAACTAATGAGACTAAATATAGAATGTCAAAGTTGAATTCCTAAATTTAATTATAAATAAAGGAATATTAATTAATATTTAAAATAATATTTTTAAATATCTTTAATATTTTAATATTTAACTTACATTTTATTCTTAATTATATTGAATCTATTTTAAAATAAATGATTCAACGATTTAATCTTCCAATTAAAAATAGTGAGTGTTTTCTGGAAAGTTAAACATATTATGTGCTTTGAAAAGCATTATTCTATGAAATTTTGAGCATTGAACAATAGAAAAATGAAATGGAATATTTCGAAATAAAGCTTTTTAATGCCATGCAGATTGATTAAAAATTGCTGTTTGTTGAAAAATATTAAATGTTAATCTTCTATTAATTTTAATTCTCTATAATTAATTTTTCATATAATTTAATTTTTAGTTATAAATTATTTAATTTCATATATATATTAATAATTTACTTAGTATTTTTGTATTGTTATCTTCTAGTTAAAAGTTATGGATTTTAAATTAGTAGAATTAACTCATTAGGTTATTCATTGAATGTGTATAAATAACGTTGAATATTTTTATTAAAACATTTGCAATAGTGAGGAGCATATTTAGTAGCAGATTGTTGCGAATTTACAAGTAAACTAGATGATTTTTAAATTTGTTATTAGCTTTTTCTTTTCCAAAATTCTTCGATTTAATACCAGCAAACTATGTTAAACTAAATGATGCTTACTTAAAGGATGGAAGTGTATTGAAGTGAATAAAATGTAGTGTATGAAGTAGAATTTAGTAGAATATAGTATAGTATTTAATAGAATTGATACATTAGGTTATTCATTGAAAGCTGTGTATAAATGACGTTGAATATTTTTATTAAAACATTTACAATAGTGAGGAGCATATTTAGTAGCAGATTGATGGGAATTCCCAAGTAAACTAGATAATTTGTTTATTTATTTTTAGCTTTTTTAAGACTTATGCTTACTTAAAGGAATAATGTGTATTGAAGTGTAAAAAGTATTGAATGAAGTGTAGCGTATCATGAATGTTTTGAAGAGCATTCAACAAATAGTTAATATTATTGAGATATTTATAAAAAAGTTATATACTGTTAAAAGTTTCATTCAGTACTACTGTCAGAGCTTTATACTGTTCGCGTTTCATTTTCCATTCAGTTATTTTTATTACATCCTAATATCGATCTCATGTACCAAGTGAACAGTGGATTTTCTTTGGTGTATACTCTGAGCTTATCGTCCTTGAATATAATGGGGTTTAAATCTTTTCATGCTACCTTTAGTTTTCGGCATTCAAACAGATATAGAACTTTTAAAGGAGGTTATAAGAAACTTCTCACTTATTATAAATCTTAAATGAAAATTATAATTTTTGATTATCTACGCTTGTTTCTACGTTACCGATATTTTTGGTAGAACAATATCTATTTTTGCTCTTGCATTAGAATAACAAGTTTTTAAGCTATAATTGCTTACAATATTTCAAATATTTGAGAATGAAAATCATCTCTCCAGAGAATGTAGACGGTGGACTTGTAGGACAAAAGGGCTGTTTCTCAGCCTGGCTCCAGTAAGTTAGTAAAGGGCATGAACAACTATATGGCATCTCTAGTGGTATTAAGTTCAAATTGTGGTAGCACAAAATGGTGGGAGTAGTGCATATATATGATGAATCAGGGTAACACTTATTCTACTATAACTGTCATTCCAGTACTGTATGATCTTAAATCAAGGCACTTCACACTTGAAAACTACAGCATAATAAAATTTTATATACAGAATAAAAAGGATGGCAGAGATTTATTGAACACATTACAAAAATTATGTAAAAATTACAAAAGAAAACGGGTAGAAATATAAAAGATATGTATTTACCAACTAGCAATGAATTGCAAAGCTTAATAAATTTCGATGCTAAATCCCTTGGACACACGTAGTATGTCCAAACGATGTACAATTTCATGTTTGGTGTAAGGAATCATCTTTTATTACTATTACACGACGACCTACCACATCACTGTGACTAGAGCTGAGATGTCACTTTTTACTGAGGAGCATCTGAAAAGTTATTGAATAATTAGAAATTTTAATACTCGGCTTCAATTCAAGTTGTGTGTTATATACATAATCATTCATTTAATGGTACATGAAAAAGATTATATGGAGTTCAGAATAGCATTCCCTTAGAATTAATATTTGTTAATATGATCGATTATTGCTTTCCCATATAACTAAAATAGTTTTTATGATAGACTCAACTCAAACTTAACAGAAATCGACGATATAACTTAAATCTTCGTAAAATAACTTGAATATCGCATTACCTGATCTTCCGAACGAAAGATCTTTCCAGGTCCAAAGCTTCCCTAAGCTAATTGCAAAACTTAATAAGCGTCAATGCGAAATCACTCGTAGTATGTCCAAACTATATACAATTTCACTCACTTGTGCATGGAATCATCTGCTACTACTATTGACTACACCCCATCACATCACTGGGACTAGAGCTGATATGTCACTTTTACTGAGAAGCATCTGAAAAGTTAAAAAATAATTAGAATTTCAACAGTCTACTTCAATTCAAGTTGCGTGTGATATACATAACCATTTATTTAATGATACATGAAAAAATTAAATGGAGATATGAATAGCATCCACTTACAATTAATATTTGTTAATATAATCGAATATTGCTTGGCCATAAAGTTAAAATAGTTTTATGATATACTCAACTCAAACATAACATAAGATGACGATATAACTTAAATCTTCGTAAAAATAATGTAACTTGAATGTAAATGACAGTTGCATTACCTGATCTGCCGAACGAAAAGATCTTTCTGAGGTCTAAAGCTTCCCTAAGCCCGCTTTAGGTAGGATTACTGCCACGGCTATCTGGAAACACTAGTCCGGGATTGGCGAGATGTGCCATGACAGGAAAAAGAACACCGAAAATCAAGTACCACATTTGAGAAGATTGTGAAAGCTAAAGAAAAAGAAACTATTTCATGCGGAGTGTGGTATAAAGAAAACTAGCTTCAGGGTAAGAAGTAAAAATCCTAAATCTGAAGAAGGTGGTTTTGCTTGAATTTTCAGCTTTTTCCTGTGGAAATGTGTTTTATTAAAAGAGAGAGCCCTAAAGCTTTTCTTGTTTTACAGGAAAGGGTCTTACGTCGCCGCAGGTGATAAGGAAAATGAAACCGTTATTTGATCGGAATATGTACAAAAATTTTTGTCCTTTTTTTTTACCTTCAAAGAACTGTTTTTAACATACAAATGTCACTGGATATTTCTGAATTTTTTAATGTTTTCTCTTTCTTTTTGTTTGAGATCTGAATTTTAGTAGAACAAATTCTATGTTGGGAATGTTTACACGAAAAGTAAACACCCTCTATTTCCTTTTGCATAGAAGATAGAGATACGGTGTATTACATTTAAATATATTTTCTTTATTTAGTGTTATATGACTCATATTTAATTTTGTAAATAGTTTGTTTATTGCAATTTTTAAGTAGTCGTTTTTAAACATTCCGATATAAAAATTGAGAATATGTAAGTTTTAAAAAATTTTATTTTTGCGATTAGTGACATGAATGCACGAAATTATATGAAAATGCAATCATTGTTGAGCTATGATACCTGTATTATTTTTCTACATATATATTCTATATGATGGTTCTTCAAATACATAAGATTCTCGTTGAATAAATTAAAGTTGTATTGTCTTTGTGCAGCTGGATTGTAACTGGGCGTGGTTGGGTTGAGACTTGAGACATAGGTTTGCGAACACACAGCTTTAATTATACAAGAACGTACACCACACACATACAATTAGACCATACAATATTTAACACTTTTAAAGCTATATAATCCTAGATTCGTGGAAGCGATTACACTTCTAATCTGAAAACCTGATACTTAGGGTTGCGCGGAATATACTAGCTCTTCGAGTGTGAGTCTCTAGGCCAACTTATACGCAGGTATATGTGCTAAATTCACTTCTTCTCGGGATGAGATACTGTAAACTAAACGTTTCTCAACAGAAGCGCGCATGATTGCCCTTTTTATAAACATTTCTCTGTGGCAGCGCCGGTTGCACTGTACTTCGGGTGAGAGTCTTGAGTTATGTTGACCATTTCTCCTGAATGCCACGGGTGGCGCTGCTGCAATGCCTAGGAGGACACACAGTTACAAAGAGTGAAAAGATTAAATTTAATTTAAGCTTTTTAGCATTTAATACAAATTTCGTATTTTATAATTTTTATGTAGATAAATATTAGATTTTAACCCATACATCATAGATTAATATAATTTTTAGTATAACATTGATGAGTTATTGGTGAATAAAAGTTGTTTTCTAACACCGCGCCTTTTAACCTGACCCATACATATATTTGTTATTACAAATATAAATGCAGTGAACGAAGTGGGATTCAGTGTTATACAGAGTGCACCATGAGGGGCATGCTGTATTATATACACATTTTGCAACATTCTCGAGGGGGACATTTGAGTAGTTTAAAGCTTCACTCCCCTCTCCTCAAGCTCAGTGGAAGAATTTTCTTTCCTTCCGGCATGGATAAAAAGGCTGAATAATAATAATTGTTATAATAAATAAATGTAGCAACTTATTGTAGTGATGAATACAGTTTCTAAGTATCCATCATACATTTGAAACAACGTTTCCAAATTTTTATTTCTAATAATGTTTTCTTATTGTCAACTCATTTAAAATATTGTTTCTTTTGTTGACATATGTTTCTGGGCATCAAGGTTATCATTATCATTAGATTCCATTATTTTAATTAATAAAAATATGCATTGTTATCCCTATTAATAAGATTTGAAATGTGTAAACATTTTTAAAAATTAATATTTATTTTTAAATAAAACTGATTAGACATAAGATAACACTTAAGACATACATAACGAGGATTAGATTTATTTTCCCAGACTAAGACAGAAATTCTGTTTAAATCTTAATTACTCAAATCTCCAAGGAATAATTTCAATATAATGAAAAATAACAAGGTCAAATAATGCTTTTAAAAATTAAAAAAAATTTTTAATTGCTATCTTTATTTTAAACGAGATAAATTCTAATAGTCTGGACCAAGTGAGTTGGTGCATAGCGCGATGGGTTTTCAAAATAAGGATACTCTATTCGATACCCGATAAGCAAATCTAAACCAAAAGCTCCAATTTCTATGACATGAAAAGTCTGTTAGTCTAAAA
>BPLR01007310.1:0-19445 GCA_021605095.1 Caerostris extrusa
CCTCACTAAGAACTATTGTTTGAACTAATTTTCACATCATTTATGTTCTCAAAGCATTTCGCGATAGTAGTTAAATTTATTGCAGTATTTTATGTAACAAATAATAATCGCAATGAATATATTGAAAAATGTGAACTAATTTATAATTGTAGTGTACAGGAAAAAAAATGTATCAATCAAAAAGTATGTGCAAAACACTGGAATGTTAATCATACCTACAAGAAAACATATTTCTTTCAGAAAAATCATTAAATTAATTTTTTCAATTATGATGTTTTTCTTTATCACAACGTTTTCAATTATATTTTTTAATGTTCCATTTCATTCTCGGGCACTGTCTCATCTGGGTTAGACATTACAAAGATCGAATCTAAAATATCCTTTAACAAACAACTAACTTTAGTCAGACTTGTGTTTTCAAATAAAAATTTTTTGTATGATTCAGAAGAAGAAAAACATTTCCATTCGTAATCAACAGGCTCGTTTTGAAGTATGAAGTCAACTCTTTCACAGTATAAAATTTAATTTTTTCCAATTAAATCTTCTACTTTAATTGCATAATTGTGTACAAACTTATTTTTTTAAATAACATCAAAGTTCTTTAATAATTTTACTTTTTAATGTAATTGAGTAGCCTATTTTAAATGATAAAATAAAGATTGGCAGAATATCTCTCGGTGAAATATTTCTGTAACGTATATTCCATTTAAATACATTAATTGATAATTTATATTTGTTTCTTTATTATATACTCTTATTTAATATTAGAGTTGTTGCATAACGTTTTTATCGTCCGATATTTTTCTTCCTACCGCGCATGCTCATAAGAAACATTGTATACCTATTGCGCATGCTTATCTGTAATACTGCACTACTGAGCTATTCCTATGAGCATGCGCTAGGAAAAAAAATATCGAACGATAAAAAAAGTTTTTGCAACAACTCTCTATTAGTTTAGTTTTCTTTAGTTATCATTATATTTATGCTAAGCAAAGAATTTATTTTTTTTATTAATTTTTTTAAAAATTATTTATATAAATTTTATAAAATTAAAAAAAAAAATTGGTTATTTATTAATATTTTTGAATATAATTAGCTAAATCGAAAAATATTTTGAAATATTTTACTCAAAAGACCATAGAATCCTGGCATATTGCGCATATATTGCTCATAAACGCTTTTCGAGCTTCAAGCAAAATTTGATTGCCATGAAAACCCAATAATACAAAAAAAACATCGTTAAATATTATCTGTAATTATACACAAGGAGCAATATTCTACTGCATAAATATTTATAAGGCTAATGTTTTCTAGACGTATCATTAGAGATTTTCAGCATGTACGCTAGAGATATAGCTGATTCAGCATTACCTATGATATGCCAGTTCAAAGACATATCATGCCACTTTTGAGTTTTTATTACAAGTCGAATTACAAGTCAAACATGCTTGACGCAGAAACTCGTGATATTTATCATGAGTTTCTGAGTATATCTTTAATTAATCTATTTTAGAAGAAGGGGGACTTCCAGTCTTTCCTCGAAGATATCTGAATTATTTTCTAGAAAAGACTAGAACTCCCCACATTCTAGGACATATTATTGCATTCTAATTATTTGTAGCTTCTATCTCTGAAATACATGATAATTTTCTGTACGAGTTTTCCCGCAGACATTAGAATTCTTTCCGTAGATATTAGAAAGTATAATGTACGTAGACAGTTGAGTTTGCAATAATCGTAAATCCAACAGGACAATTATTCTTCTTTCTTGTAATTAATTGAAGGACTTTCAAATCTACAGATCTACCCACTCTTCTTAGCACATAAAAGAATGCATCCGTTATTAATTTTTCCTTTTGTTGGTTTTCCAACCAAGTCACTGTGGTATAAAAAAACATTGCGTCTTATCTATTGTTCGAATAGAGAGTTTTCTTATTGAGCTTAATCACAATAAAATTAAATTTAATTTTAAATAATTAAAATTTTTAATGAAATCAAACCAAAATAAAACAAGTTTCTTCAAAGGAACCCCGAAAAACACCATACCATCGGCCTCACAGCAATCTATTCCTACTAATACTAGATACTAATAACTTAGGTACTGATTCTGCTTCTAAAGCCCTTTACGCTCTTTCAAAACTATTCAATATTTTTAATATGATAGGAAGACTATATAACTTCTATAATCAACTTAAAAATGCCAATAGCCCAGCTGATAAGATTCAAGTTCTATTTAAATGCTTTAATTAATAGCCTCGTCGCTTTTTATTTAACTGTTTTTTAATCTTGCCATGTTTTGATTACTCCTCCTATTGCTTCTCCCTTTATTTGGTATTTTTTTCTCATTTTACTAACATGGACATAATCATTGCTCACTGCCTCTTTTACCAAAGTGTTTTTATCTGCCGTGTGTAACATCTAACCAAATTAGAAGTTCATGCCATAACCGACCGCAAAAATAGACTGACTGAACCAAAATAAAAGTAGATGTGAAACATTGGAAAATTAAAAAAAAAAAAAAATCGCTTTGCGCGGCATATATCTGGCTGACACCCCAACCAATAATCCACTTTTGCCTCTTTCCTCTTGAAAACATTAGTGAACCTTCCTACATAACACGGCGTCGAACTATTGAGGAATCCTCCATTGTGTTCAACCTTTAACACAAAACAGCAGAAATTTAAGTATGCACTTATTAGAATTTCTAAATATCTCATCAGTGAGCTTTTTTTTAAATAGTGCCGCTTCCTTTCCATAATGTTGCGTCAAATTTTTACTCAATAATTTTACCACAAAAGTTTCCAGGAAAACCTGTATAGATAGTTTTTATTATTAACGGAGCGTAGCTATCAATTCGACAATTTGTTTGGTATGATCTCCAGAAAAGCGGTCATGTAAATGTTTGCGTTATAAAAAAAAAAAATTGGTTTGTGTAGTTAAGTTTTGCTCTGAGCATTATGCAAATGCCTTAAAACCGAAAATTGCGGAAAAAAGCTAATTACTGAATAAAATTTATTAAAAAATAACTGTAAATTATTAAAAGAGCAATTAAATTTTTAAGAGGTACTTTTTAGTAAAGTTATATTTCATGCGACTCTTTATACAAACAATTGAAAAAAAGAAAAAGTTACATTACAAAATATATCAACGTATATAGAATTTTAGTCTACGAAAAAAAAATGTGCCAGTGAACAAATATGTGTAAAAAACTATTATAACAAACTAAGAGAGAAAATGTTTCTTTGTGAAAAATTTATTAAACCCATTTTTTTTAATTGTGATGACTTTGATCATCATAATGTTTCAATGATATTTTTATTGCCTCATTCGAATTTTCGACACTGTCTCCCAAATCATTCTCAGGTGGATTCGACATGGCGCGGATTAGGCAATTTTAAATGCTGTCTTTAAGAAATATTTCACTGTAGAAATTTTAAGAAAGGGGGGCCCATATTTGAACAGAACGCTTGAAAAAATATTCTCATGTAAAAAATAAGAAGACTAAAGCATTTCACTCAAACAATTTTCAGTTTATAATTATTACAAGACTTAAGGGCCTCTATGGAAAATTGACTAGCGCTCTGACCTTTGATACCACAGGCTCCGCGTTTGAATCCTGGCGACAGCATGGATGTTTGTTGGTGGTTGGGGATCCACTTTAAACAGCAGGTCCCTGTCTGCTTAGCCCTCGTGTGCACAAGATGACCGTAGAGCGACAAACCACGCTTACAAGACTTCATTTCAGCTGACAGTGATGTGATACTTTTAAGAAACCACTAATTGAATTTATTCACAGTAAAAATAAATTTAATTTTAAATAATTTGAATTTTTAAGTTAAATCAAATCAAAATTAAATCAAATGGAAAGTTTTTAAAAAATTAAAAAAAAATTGGCTTTTTGTGGCATATATCTGGCTGACACTCCCTACCCATAATTCATTTGTACATTTCATCTTCAAAACGATCGTCTAAATTTCTACACTATAGGTCCTTCAAAACAAAATTCTTCGCATGATTATTAACGCTCCTTGGTTCTATCGCAACGCCGACATTCATTACTCTCAATATGCAAACTCTCCCTCAATTTATTTACAAACTTGCCCATAACTATTTCTCCAATATCCCAAACATTGATAATGAGCTACTCAATAGACTTCCCACCTATGATATCACTCATCCAAAGAACGCGAAACTCCCACGCACCTGTCTCTAATTGATTCGGCTTGAATTGCTTATTTTCCCTGCTCCACCGTTCCGACTAGCGCTGACCTCGATTTGCTTTCACTTTTCCCTGTTGGCTCTCTTGCAGTCCGGTTGTTAATTGTCGTTTATTCCGTTAAGTTCTCAACACTATCTAGCGAGTCTTTCTCACACAGCCAACTATAATAATCAGTTCTGTTTTATTTCTTTTCCAATCTCTCCACCCAGTGTATGTAACTTCCTTTTCGTGCTCTTCCAGTTACTCGTTCATTTTATTTTAATTCTCTCCCATGTATTTTAATTACTTTCATCACTTATTACTAAAATAATAATAATAAAATTAAAAAAAAAAATTAAAAAAAAAAAAAAAGACTTCCTCTATTAATCTTTCGTTTAGTATTTGGCAGGATTCCTCTTTGTCTCTACCACTTTCTTTCCCCGGCAATGCTCTTTCATCTTTCAATGGACAATCCAAGATAGAAGCTAACGGCTGCTGAGCAGCCACGGGGCTTCACCAAAACTCAAATCATCATTAATACCCCTGATTTTTTTCCGGATTATATATAAAAAATAAATAAATAAAAGACCTTTCTTTATTTTTTTTTAAACTTCAAAAACTTTGTATGTCTGCTTTTTTTTTCTATGTATGCTTCTTCTTTGTATATATGTATATATATATAACGTATGTATATATATATCTGGGCAAGTCACCTATTAGTCTTTATCTGCTTTGTTTTTTCAATGTAATATTTCATAACTTAAGGGCTCCAACTCAAGATATAAGATAGCGGCTGCTTCGCACCAACACAAATCGTCGTCGTTAATACACCTGATGAGTAAAATTTCGTTAACATTTCCACAGAAATCGCAGTCGAACTATTGCACTGTCATTCAAAGCAATGCCATTTAGTCAATCAAACAATGGTCAAACTATGATGAACGATCAATTAGATCAGTTATTTATCCTCAAATAAGAGCATTTGGCTAGCGCTCTAGCATTTGGTACCACAGGCTTCAGGTCCGAATCCTGGCTGTGGCATGAACATTTGTTAATGTTTCGTAATCCACGTTAAATTGTAGCTCACGGTCAAATTAACTTAAAAAGGGCAAACAATGATAGTGAGCGATAAACCAAACCAAACTACTAAATTGTAATTTTGAAAACTGTTTTAAACTGCACACACCCGATTAATAGCCTTAACAAGTAATATTTCGTCGACCTTTCCACACAAATCGTAGACGAACTATTGGACCCCATCATTTATAATGATGCCATCTAATCAATCAAACAATGGTCAAACTATGACGAACGATCAATTAGATCAGTTATTTGCACTATCACAACATAGCAATTTACATATACAGCATTTTCATTCAAACTTCGAAATATATCATTCAAATTTTTATTGTGTGGCTGTAAATAATATTGTTCCATCTCAAAAAGGTTGCATCAAAACCCACTCTACGGAGCTACCACCATTATTTTCATAGAAACCTGTATATATATTGAGTATTTTTGGCAGTTTTTGGGACTGCGAAATGTAGGAATTTGGCAATGCTGTCTAAAAATAAAAGCTGTTGCTTTGTAATAAGAGAATATGAGTAGGTACACTGAGGTTTTGGTACCTGATGGCTAAGTAATTAGCGTTCTGGCACTGGGCGCCGCAGTTTCGGGTTCGAGTCCCGGTGATGCCATGGATAATTGTATTGGTTCGGAAACTACTTTAAACCGTAGGTCCCGGTCTAATATGGCTGTAGAGCGTTGGGCGTAGTTTCAAAATCCCTACACTGTAAAAAAAACATCTCCTGTCTCGAAATCTGCCGGTAGGTGAGACGGCCTTGGCCCACCAAGTGGCTGTTGCGCCACTGAGGACCCTAAGTTCTTATTGCTCAGAGATATATTTGTAATTGATTTGAGGCAAATATTTGTGAAAATTAATTAAGCCTAGATATTGCGAGTTAATCTAAATCAGTTTTACTTCTCTGTCCAAAATGTAAGACCAATTATTTTTAGCCAGAAGTCGCACGATGTGAAGACGGTGGTTGTGGAACGATATGGATTTCATTATTGGCAAAACAGTCACGAAGAATCAATGCAGTGTGAGAAGCGCCAGATCGACTGTCACTCGGCCATGAGGTCCAAATATTGGTGATTGGTTTTTACAAATGTTGTAACACTAATATGAAAAATATAACTATTCTGTGTTACTATTCCTATCTAGTAGAGCATAGATATAGCAAATTTTTCGAAAAATATGCAAAGGATTCTTGTTATAGAGCACACATATTACGCCCCCACAATCTAAATAGCTGGGATTTAGTGACTTCAAATCCACTTGAACTTGAAAATTGGTTTAACGATTGGAAGATAAAACTTAACGTCGCGAAGACTGAAGCAGCACTATTTATCAGGAAAAACATATTCAATACTCCCTGACATAACCATTTATAATACTAACATTTCCTGGTCTAAAAGAAGCAAAATACTTAGGTGTAATATTAGAATCTTAATGATTGCTCTCACATTTAATACCTTCGCAATAAATTTAATAACCATTTAAGAAATTTCTTTCCTTTAATACGTAGAAACTCCTCACTAACAATTGAACTTAAAAACTAATCTATCTTTCATACCTCAGACCCATAATAGCATATGCGAGTCCAGTTTGGGGCTCTACTTCTAAAGCAAACACCACAATTCTCGAAAGACTGCAAAACAAAATTATCCGAATGATCACGGATTCGCCTTGGTTCTTCAGAAATGCGGAAATACGATATGCCAGCTCTATCCCCAGTTTTGTTGAATATGTTGAAAAACTGGGGATTAATTTTTATAATAATCTCTCTAACTCTAACAATCTTGTAAAAACAAGATCTCCGAAATTACAGCTATGATTTCTCCCCACAAACCGCAAAAGACAGCGATGTGTTTTAAATATCAATAGTTAAAATCACTATTTCCTCCTTCTGAAGGACATATGCTTTCCTCTGTATTCATTACGGCGGTGCTCAGTTTTGTATTAACTATTCACTTTCCTTTTTTACTACAGTATGCTTTCATTTTGTAATTTTAATTCCTTTCCTTCTGTAATTTTTTATCTCTCTTATTATTTTTAACTAGTTTATTAATTTGTAATTGTCAGTTTGTAATTCTTCAACATCCGCTTTTTTTACTTTATTATTTTAATTATTAAATTATAATTAATAATTATTAAATACTTTATTGAAAAGAAAAAAAAAAAAAAACTTCTCCTCTCCATATATTATTATCTCTATTTTAATTGTTTTTTTTTCTATTTTTCTAAAAAGTAACTTCCCTGTCATATGCAAAGAAGGAGTTAGCGGTTACACATACCAAGGAGCTCAGTCAACCTACAAATCGTCGTCGTAATTTGTAATTTTTATACAATTATTTGTCTACTTTTTCTATAAATTTAAAAATTTTTTACACTGCCAATGGGCTTAGACCAATCGACAAGAACCCTTTTTTTTTTCCAGGACGGAGGTGTATGGTCGCTGCACTCTGCGCCAATGCACTCCGAAAATGTACAAGGAATCATGAGCATCAGTTTTCAATGGAAGCTTGATAGCTTGAAAGTAGCTACTACTTAAGTAGTGGCTTTATAATCATACATGTTTTAGTTGGTGTGCCTTACAGCAAGTAGTGAAAATTAACCTTGTAACTGCTAATGGTATTTCCATTCTACAAAATCATTCCAATTTTTTTCATACTCAACTGGAGCACTGCTATTCCTGCAGATATATCATTAATAATTAGTACAGAGACCAATACATTCTACATGTAGGCATTTTATGTTAGAATCGTGATTAAGAGAAAAAGTTATTTTCGTAAGGAAATAATCACAAAAATATAATTTTAAAAATTAAACTATTAAAATTTTATTTTACATATTATACAAATTATAATTGCATAAAAAGATAATTTTGAAATATCTATATAATTTTATTTTGGAAAACTATTTTTTAGCTGCATATATCCGATTAATACCACTAATAAGTAAAATTTCGTCAACTTTCCACACAAATCTCAGTCGAACTACTGGAAATGTCATTTATAACGATGCCCTTTAATTAATCGAACAGATTATCTATGTCGAACGATCAATTAGATCAATCATTTGCAACATCTCACAACATAGCAATTTGCATACAAAATTTCCATTTAAGCTTCGAAATATATCTTAAAATTTTTGTTGTGGGCTTTAAATAATATTCATCTCTAAAATGTTACATCAAATTCCACTCATTAGAGTTACCACTATTATTTTCTTAGAAACCTACGTATATCTACAGTTTACACAAAGTTGAAAATTGCTTCGAGTCCGATTTTAATCAAAAGAAACTGTATATGCAGTTGCTGAATAATAAGAGTGATACGTTACTGGTTATGTAGAAAACTATTTTCTTGGTGTTTTGCGTCTAGGTGAACAGCTATATGGATACATTAGATTAATAACACTACTAAGTAAAGTTTCGTCTGCTTTCACACAAATCGCAATCGAAGTGTTGGAAGTGTCGTTTATAACGATGCACCCCTCTAATTAATGAAGGAGACTAAATATGTGGAACGTTCAATTAGATCAATCATTTGCAACATCTTACAACATAGCAATTTGCATACAACATTTTCATTTGAGCTTCGAAATAAATCTTTGACAATTTTACACTCATGTCCGTAAATTAAGTATAATGAAGTTCAGGCAAAAAAAAAAAAGAGACAGAAGCAAAACAAATTTGACTTATTTGTAAAGTCTATTTATTAAACAAAAGATAAAGAGCAAAAAAGATGCTATATGTTTGACATAATTAATAAAATTGCCATGTTTACTCCCTGGAGCAAATTTCAAAAAAGTACCTATTTACAAAAACAGTATAAAAGGGTTAGTATGATGGTTAATATGGAGTATGTCTCCCGGACGATACAATACAGGCCTTACAACGCCTAGGCATGCTGAGTATCAAATTATCAATTTGATCTTGGGGAATATTACACCACTCATCAAGCAATGCCCTCTGAAGTTCCGGTTGACAGTTGGGAGGGGGGTTGACGGGCTGCAATTCGTCGGCCAAGCATATCCCACACATGCTCTATTGATTCAAGTCCGGTGAGTATGCTGGCCAATCCATACGGGTGATATCCTCCGATTGAAGGCATTCGTCTACAATGTTTCCACGGTGAGTACGGGTGTTGTCATCCATAAACAGGAATTCAGCACCCATGGTGCCCGAAACAAACGTACATGTTGTTCAAGAATGACATTCCGATAGATGTGGCCTGTCATCGTTACACTCTGAACATGCAGGTCAGTTCCGGAACCAAGAATAATTCCTCCCCAAACAAGCCATCCTGCACCACCGTATGGCGCACTTTCATATGGCGCTCTCCATATGAAAGTGCGGCCAGAATCAGACTGCAAACTAAACCTGGACTCGTCGGAAAACATCACACCAGACCACTGTTGCGGTGTCCACAATGCATGCTCTCTACTCCAGGTTAATCGCAAGCGACAGTGAGTTGCGGTTGACCATCTGACAGGCCTACGAGAATATAGACCAATGTGCCCTAAGCGTCTGTACACGGTCTGCCTTGAAACTGTCGTACCGGTAGCTGAAGAGAGCTAACGAGACATGTCTGATGCTGTGCTCCTTCTGTTTCTTTTGGCAGTAACTGCTAAATACCGGTCCTCATTCGGCGTTGTAACTCTGGGGCGACCTGTTTCTGTAACATCTACCCCATTACCATCACCTTGAATCGTTGCCAAAGCCTGGAGATGACACTCTGGGCGATTCCAAGTTCCTCGGATACTTCCAGCTGGATACGTCCACATTCCAGTCGTCCGATAATTCTACCACGTAAAAAATCATCCAAATGCTTCCTTTGTGCCATAACTATGCGGTTATTACAATGAAATGCTTTTAAAGCGCTTGTGAACAATTTTCCTTCTTTGCCACCATTCCTCATATACCCCTCTCTTACACTCTCGTCATTGTGACGTACTATCCGCGCCATCTTGTGGTTTCCTGTAACTTGCATATTCTTCTTTAAGATGTGTGTGATAATTCTACAGGTGAAATTTTTATTTTAGAGTTGAATTTCAGTGTGATTCTGAATTATCCTTAATTTATGGACATGAGTGTAGTTGTGTGCCTGTAAATAATATTTTTAAGAAGAATATTATTTCAAAATACAACAAATTTTACATCAAATTGCGCTCATTAGAGTTACCACCATTATTTTCTTAGAAACCTGCATATATGTTCAATATTTTCCGAAGTTTACATAAGTCTGTAAACTGCTTCGTGACCGATTTCAATCAAAGCAACTGCATATGTAGTTGCTGTATGATGATACGTCACTGGTTATGTAGTTACAGTGTTTTCGTGGTGTTTTGCATTTAGGTGAACAACTTTATGGATACATCTCATTAATAATAACACTAATTAGTAAAAGTTTCGTCTACTTTCACACAAATCGGAACCGAACTGCTGGAAGTGCCTTTTATAAAGATGCACCCTCTATTGAATGAAGGAGACTATGTCGAACGTTCAATTAGATTAATCATTTGCACTCTCACGATATAGCAATTTGCATACAATATTTTCCTTCAAGCTTCGAAATGTATATCTTTTACAATTTTAGTTGTGTGTCTGTAAGTAATATTCTTTTCTAAAATGTTACATCAAATTCCACTCATTAGAGTTACCACCATTATTTTCTTATATATATATATTCAGTATTTTTCTTTGTTTACACGAATATTACTCTCTCAATATACAAACTATCCCTCAATTTATTTATAAACTTGCACATAACTTTTCTCCAATATCCCAAACTTTGATAATGAGCTACTCAAAAGACTTCCCACCGTTGATATCACTAATCCAAAGAACGCGAAACTAATAATTGATTCTACTTATATTGTTTATTTTCCCCGCACCTCGATTTGCTTTCACTCTTTCCCAGTTCGCTCTTGCAGTCTCTTGGACAGCGCTTCAGGTTGTTTATTGTTGCTTATTCTGTTAAGTTCTCAGCACTATCTAGCGATTCTTTCTCACAAAGCCAACGGTTTAATCATTTCTGTTTTATTTCTTTTCCAAACTCTCTACCCAGTGTATGTAACTTCCTTTTTGTGCTTTTTCAGTTACTCGTTCAATTTATTTTAATTCTCTCCCATGTGTTTTAATTACTTCCATCACTTATTATTAAAATAATAATAATAATAATAAAAAATAAATAAATAAATAAACCCTCCTCTATTAAACTTTTAGTATTTGGGCAAGATTCCTTTTAGCAAGATTTTTTACCGCTTTCTTTCCCCAGCAGTGCTCGTTCATCTTTCCAATGGACAATCCAAGATAGAAGCTAACGGCAGTTGCGCATGTACAAAACAGATGGACATTGCGAACAACGGAAAAATTGTCACTGCTTGCCAAATATGTCGAATGACCTCCCTATATGGGCACTCTGGAATTTAGAATTCTTGGAGCTGAAGCCAGAAAAGAATCAACGATTAAAGAGTTGAATGAAAAGGTAAGACTTTTGGGATATTGATCTATTATGAATTGGGCCTTCCATCATCTACTATATAATTCCCGTGTCACGATGTTTGTTCGCGATGAACTCCGAAACTAACCGTTCGATTTTAACTTTTTTTTTTTTAAATGTGTGTTTTTGTTCCAACTTGAGACATAGGATAGTTTTTATTCAGATTTTTTCGTATTTAATTGCAAAACCGGTTAAAATCTACCATTGAGGAGGTCGCCAATCTTGCAACCCCTGAATTTTCGCTACTTTTCCGCCAATTTCTTTAGGGTTGCAATATTGCAATTAGAGAACTCGTAGCTTCATTTTCGAACAATATAATGACTATTTTATTGCTATTTCGATAATTAATTGCAGAATTCTTATTTGCACTAATTTCATCGTTGAAGTAAAAAGTTTGTTTCCACCACGGACGAAAGATATACCACAATAAAAGGTAAGTTAGATGCGCCGTGTCTCGATACCTGTACTACATAACCGTAAAATTCTCATGTTCTGAATATTATTGTTTTATGTACTATTTTAAATTTTGGGAAAATTATATTGTATGAAATTTATATTATTTCAATGAGAAATAAATCAAATGTATGTATGATTGATTACCTGATTTGATTATCAATATTTTTTTTTTATTTTCTAAGTTTGAATTTGAATTGGAATAAAATATATTGAATGAAAAGTTGTGAATCAAAACATTGAACTTTTCTATGCTTAAAGTTTGTCAACATGTGTTGTATTTGATTAAGAATTCTAAAATGAAATGTGATCTAACTAGATAATATAATATGACAATATAATTTTAAAGAAAGATGATGAATTTTAAGGATTTTTTGAAAGGTGTGAAAATGAAGTAAACTCTGCAATTATTTGATATAGCGATAACATTAAAATTTTATAAAAAGGTATTATAATAGTTGCAAGTTGAAAATCAAGGACATTTTATTTTAAAAACTTTTGTTATTTGAAAAACAAAGAATTTGAGTTATAAATTTGAGTGATTTGAATATTGTCGAAGAAAAATTGATAAATGGTACTTTTAAGTTGGAAGTTATTTAAAGAAAACAAAACAAATAAATAAGTGTTTAAATTAATAAAGGAGAATTTAAAGCTCAACATTTTTATGTTTGTACATTTGTTTTTATTTAGATTTAGAAGTTGGTTTTAATTATTTCTTATTTGAATTTGTATGCATTTTGAATATTCATTCAAAACATCATAATAAAAATATTTTTCTAAATGCTTTGAAACTTCACGTAAAAGTTTTCTTTAAATGTATCCCAAAAGGAATAGAACAAAAGAAATTAACCTAAATTCAACAAACTTAAACAATTATACAAACTTAGAAATTTAAAAAATATTGATTTGATTTCAGGTTTTGTAACAGTATCAATTTTGGACATTTTACCCTTATTTTAGCTTATAAAAATTAAAAAAAATAATAATGAAATTTTTTTATGTGAAATCATTAGTTTTGAGATACATTCAATCCAAAAATGTGTACAAAGATAAAAAATTTCAAAAAATTTCTTCGAAGATGTTCGTGTACCTTAAACGATCGTTTCCATTTGTATTTTATTGTGAATTTTTTAAAGTCTTTTCTTATTATATCCCGATTTTATTTTAATTATATTGTATTTTTTCAATTATCATAATTTTCAGTAAACGATCACCAAAAAATCTAACCTCAGAATCCGTGTTTCTCCCATGGGCAGCTGTATGTTGCATGCTCACGTGTTCAGCACCATCGTTAATTTATTTATTTTGACGAAAGACAAACAAGAAATATTGTTCATCGCTTGAGTTCTTAGATAAATGAAAGTAACGATTATTAAAAATTAAATTAGGTAAAATAATTATAAAACAGTGTTAAAAATCATCATTATCTACTTCATTCATTAAATGAATAAAATTAAACATTTTCTATTCGTTGAAAATTTGATCTTTTCATCATTCTTTACCAATCACTTCCTTAACAATACCAATTATAGTATCTAATAATTGAAAAGAAATACAAGAAAGTCACAGCAACGCGTGGCCGGGTCTTCTAGTAATTATAAAGCATAATAATAATAAACGTGATTCTAGCCGCCTAAAATGTTGCATCCAAATTTCACCAATAATTTATCACGAATGTTTTCTGGAGAAACAGTATTTATATTTTTTGTTGTGGGAAGAGCACATAACTGGTTTGATACCTGATAATTTTGGTTAGTGTCGATTTACGACGTGAAATTATAATCTTCGAATAGCTGATTTGCCGAGAGATTGACGAAGAGAGCTGTTTTGTTTTTTTTCGGCAGCTCTTTTTTTACAATGGTGGTGAATGCGGAGAGCCGTAAATTGCCTCTAGTTGTGTATGAGGGTGCTGATATGATTATTGATTACTATGCCAACAAACCCTTAAAGGTCGACGGTGAAGTACCTGAAAATTGAAATGGAACAGTTTTATTATGGTATTCAACACCAAACACCCAAAGGATGCGTAACTAGTTGTAACAGTAGATATTGAAGTTACTGATCTACAACTTCGCGAAATGTTTACAAAACATCAGATGGCATTGTCAACAATGGGAAACTGGTCACTGCTTGCCAAAATATATCTAATGAGCCTTTTTATATGGACACTCTGTAACCTACAATTCTTGGAGCCAAAGCCAGAAGAGAATCAGCGTCTGAAGAGTTGAATGAAAGGTAAGCCTGTTTTGATATTCATCTAATGTGAATTGTACTTTTCATCCCTAAAATTATAAAACAAAAATAATAATAAACGGATTCTAGCCGCCTAATGGTGAAAGTGAAGTAGTTACAGTCATGACTCTGTAAATTCTGAAGAGGGTGGTTTTAGTCATCCCCCTAAATGCAATACAGCTAAAGTGCAGACTGCTTCCAACTTAATTCCTGTAAACGTAAATAATCCTTCTTTAAAGGTAAATGTGGATGAAGGTAAAATGGATGCTTCACCTAAACACTACCTACTATCATTGTTCATCCTAGGACTAATCTTACTGAAACTCTAAGCAGCCCTAATGCCCAATTGGCTAGCGCTCTGTCTTTTAGTACCAGAGGTTTTCAGGTTCGAATACTGCCATTGGCATTGATGTTTTGTTGGTGGTTAGTTAAACTGTAGGTCCCGGTCTAATTAGCCAATTTGTGAAAATTTTTACTTACAACTGCTAAGGGCTTTTTCTATTCTACAAAATCATTCCTGTTTTTTTTTTTCGCATACTCAACCAGAGCGCTGCTATTCTTGGAGATTTTTATGCCCATACTTAGTACAGAGACCAGTACATTCGTCATTTAGGCATTTTTTGTTAGACGGATTCAATCGGATAACTGTAATTAGGAGAAAAAGTTATTTTTGTAAGGAGATAATCACAAAAAATCTAATTTTAATTTTAATCAATTAAAATTTTAAATTACGTAATATGAAAAATTTTAATTACATAAAACAATAATTCAGTAATATCTAATAAATTGTAATTTTGAAAACTACTTTTGCTGCATATATCCGTTTAAGACCCTTAGTAAATAAAATTCATTCTACTTTTCTACACAGATCGTTTCGAATTATTGGAACTATCATTTAGAACGATGCCATCTAATCGATCAAGTAATGTTTTAATTATGTCAAACGATCAAAGAGATTAGACATTTGCTCTTTCATAACATAGCAATTTACATTATCATTATCATAATCATCATTGGCACAACAACCCCATGGTGGGACAAGGACGTATGCCTTTTAGCAGATTTTAAGACAGAAAATGTTAATTTTAAGATGTAGGGCTTTTTCAGTCCGACACCCAATGCTCTGCAATTCATATGAGACCGGCATCTATAGTTTAAAGTGAATTCCGAATTACTACAAATATCAATGTTACATCCGATACACGACCCCGAAACCTGTGGCACGGAGCGCAGGAGCGTTAGTCACTCGCCGATCTGGCCCCAGCAACATATAATATAGCAATATCAGCAATATACATACACCATTTTGTATTCAAACTTCGAAATATATCATTTAAAATTTTAATTGTGTATCTGTAAATAATATTATTCGCTCTCAAAAATGTTGCATCAAATCCCACTCAATAGAGTTACCACCATTATTTTCTTAGAAACCTGTATATATATTCAGTATTATTGGCGTTTACATCAATTTATAATAAAAGTAGTCACACTGTTATTAAGGACGGCAACTACTTATGTAGTTGCTTTATAATAAATGTCATGATAGATGTTACTTTGTGTAGATAAACGATGTTCTTAATAATTTTTTTCGTGTAGTTGTTCAGGTTTACGTTTTTATGTAATTTGAGATAAACTGATTTGAAAATTAATGTAACCTAAGCAGTTATCGCGAACTGATCTAAATTAAACTAACTAATCTCCGAAAATCTACGACGAATTTAAATAAAGTGAATTCGGCCATCTATATTAAATTTTATTTTTGAAAACTATCTTTTAGCTGCATGCATCTGATTAATACCACTAATAAGTAAAATTTCGTCTACTTTCCACACAAATCTCAGTCAAACTATTGGAAGTGCCATTTATAACGTAGCCATCTAATCAATCAAACAGACTAACTATGTCGAACGATCAATTGGATCATTTATTTGCTTTCTTACAACATAGCAAAATACATACATTTTCCTTCAAGCTTCGAAATATATCTTTTAAAAATTTTAGTTGTGTTCCCTGTAAAAATAATATTCTTCTCTAAAATGTTACATCAAATTCCACTCCATAGAGTTGCATTATTTCCTTAGAAACCTGTATATATATTCAGTATTTTTCGAAGGTTGCGCAAGGCTTTTCTGGGTCGATGGTTTACTACACAAACTACATGCTTATAAATTTCCACTTTATATTATTCTCTTAATTCAATCGTATCTAAAAAATAGGTCTTTCACAGTTAAAGTTAATAATTATTTCTCTTCACAAGGCTTAGCAATGCAGGCGTGCCCCAGGGCTCCCTGATTGGTCCGTTTCTATTCAACATATATCTTAAACATAATCTATAATAAATGACATCCACTTACTCGTAACACACACTTAAGCTTATATGCGGATGACACAGCAGTTGCGGTCTCCACCAAACACATGCACGAACTCTCTAGTAAATTAAATAATTATCTCATGCAGCTCGAAACCTGGTCTCGCGATGGAAAATTAAAACTAACGTAGACAAAACCGAAGCTGTACTCTTCACGAGACGCAGAATCCCTCCACCTGATATTTTTTTTTAATCAACCCATTAAATGGACTAACAATACTAAATACTTAGGTGTATATCTTGATAGCAAACAAACTTATTCTAATCATATTAAACATCAATATAATACACTCATGTCCATAAATTAAGGATAATGAAGTTCAGGCAAAGAAAGAGACAGAAGCAAAACAAATTTGACTTGTTTGTAAAGTCTATTTATTAAATAAAAGGTAAAGAGCAAAACAGATGCTATATGTTTAACATAATTAATAAAAATTGCGATTTTTACTCCCTGGAGCAAATTTCAAAAAAGTACCTATTTACAAAAAACAGTATAACATGTGTTACGTCGAAACCCAGGTTTCCCCTGCATAGGGAGGTCAACGCCCTATGTCCAGAAAAAACATCCTGTCTGTGGGGGTGTCTAGCAGGGGGTGAGCTGACGGGAGAGAGAGAAAGAATGTAAAAAAACGGAGTTGTACTTCTACGACCTTAGAGAACGGTCGTGTGGCAGGCATCTATGAGTTTGATGTCTGCATAAACTGAGTTGTTCTACTACGACCATAGAGAACGGTCGTGTGGCAGGCATCTATGAGTTTGATGTCTGCATAAACTGAGTTGTACTTCTACGACCAGAGAGAACGGTCGTGTGGTAGGGCATCTACGAGTGTGATGTCTGCATAATAAAGGAGTTATTTTATACAGTCCACAAATCCGTGTCATTCTTCGTGTCTGTGTCGAAGATTACTTGAGTTTATATTTGAGTGACCGAGCTATCGAACAACATGGTTAATATGGAGTATGTCTCCCGGACGATGCAATACAGGCCTACAAGAACTAGGCCTGCTGAGTATCAAATTATCAATCTGATCTTGGGGGAATATTACACCACTCATCAAGCAATGCCCTCCGAAGTTCCGGTTGACAGGTGGGATGGGGTTGACGGGCTACAATTCGTCGGCCAAGCATATCCCACACATGATCTATTGATTCAAGTCCGGGGAGTATGCTGGCCAATCCATATGGGTGATATCCTCCAATTGAAGGCATTCGTCTACGATGTTTGCACGGTGAGAACGGACGTTGTCATCCATAAACAGAAATTCAGCACCCATGGCGCCACGAAACAAACGTACATGTTGTTCCAGAATGACATCCGGATAGATATGGCCTGTCATCGTTACTCTCAGAACATGCAGGTCAGTTCTGGAACCAAGAATAATTCCTCCCCAAACGAGCCATCCTGCACCACCGTAACGGTGTCGTTCAATGGTGTTCTCTTGGTGGTAACAGGTACCTGGCGCTCTCCATATGAAAGTCCGGCGAGAATCAGACTGCAAACTAAACCTGGACTCATCGGAAAACATCACACAAGACCACTGTTGCGGTGTCCACAATGCATACTCTCTACTCAGGTTAATCGCAGGTGACAGTGAGTTGCGATAAGTGGAACACATCTGACAGGCCTACGAGCATGTAGACCAATGTGCCCTAAGCGTCTGTACACGGTCTGCCTTGAAAATGTAGTACTGGTAGCTGAAGAGAACTGACGAGACAGGTCTGATGCTGTGCTCCTTCGGTTTCTTTTTGGCAGTAACTGCTAAATACCGGTCCTCATTCGGCGTTGTAACTCGGGGGCGACCTGTGCTGTAACATCTACTCACATTCCCATCATCTTGGAATCGTTGCCAAAGCCTGGAGATGACACTCTGGGCGATTCCAAGTTCCTCGGATACTTCCGGCTGGGTACGTCCACATTTCCAGTCGTCCGATAATTGCAAAACACCACGTAAAAATCATCCAAATGGTTCTTTTGAGCCATAACTATGCGGTTATTGCACTGAAAGGCTTTTAAAGTTCTTGTGAACAATTTTTTTTCTTTTGCCACCATTCCTTATATATCCCTCTCTTACACTCTTTCATTGTGACGTACTATCTCGCGGGATCTGGTGGTTTCCTGTAATTTGCATATTCTTCTTCAAGATGTGTGTGATAATTCTACAGGTGAGGTTTTTATTTTAGAGTTCAATTTCTGTGTGATTCTGAATTATCCTTAATTTATGGACATGAGTGTATTTTACTAACAAATAATAGATTAAATCCTTACATCTTTTAAAGATGAATTTTGTACCGTTACACACAGTCTACAGACGAATTATTGAAAATGCTTCAATTATATCCACCATTGTCATCTGTTGTAACAAAGCACTTAACACCCTGTTTAACAACCGGAATATGTCAAGTAAAGTTTCAGAATCTGTGTATATAAATGATGCATCCTCTCAGTAGTACTATATCAAATTCAATTATTTTTAAAACCACGGTGTTTTTAAAAACTTCATATACGTAAGTATAATTTTTGTATTCGTGCATTAATATAAATTCTAAAAGCACTAATTTACAGGAGGATTTGGTGGAACTAAATAAAAGGCATCCCGCCCAAAATAATATTACCTTAGTTTC
>BPLR01007311.1:0-59785 GCA_021605095.1 Caerostris extrusa
AACATCTCTTTAAAGTTGTAACAATACTTTGTTATAAGAAAAACAATTTATAAATATATTGCTTTTTAAAAAATGCCATTCAACTTATTTCCCAAATTCTTCTAAATCCATTAAATTAAAGATCATATCTTCACCATTATCCTACTAAAGATCATATATTACGTAAAAATTTTAGCGAAGCGCCAAGAGCTGATTTGTTAGGAGTCAGGATCGGTGTAAAAAAATCCTCTACAAAGGACTTGAAAATTGTGTCCCCGGATTTATTCCCGGATTTAAACTGCTTATATGATATTTCAAATTTTTCGCCAGGCATATTACCCAAGACATTCGTCATTCTAAAATTTCAAACAGGTAACATTTTCATGTTTCCAATGTGTACAATAGTCAGTCTGCTAAAGCATCATTTTATTCGAGCATTCCTCCCCAAATCATCCTTTCCAGATCCATTGGGAGGTACCTTGAAGTATTTATCGTGTCTTTAATTTCTTTCGTCCAAAACTCACTCCCGCAACTAGGGCTCTGTATCCCCGCCAACAGTTGAATATGAGAGCAGGGCCTCATGATCCCACCGATGGCTTACAGTGCTTTCGAGAAGGAATTTATATGAATAATTTAAAAGTGCATTCTTCAGTTGCGCTCCAAGCGAAAGAGATCTGAATGTTACAATTTTTAAATAGGGACCTGATGACCGAATGACTACCCCTCTGCTGCTCGGGACCACAAGTTTCGGGTTCGAGTCCGGCGGTGCTATGATGTTAGTAGTGATCGGAATCCACATTAAACAGTAAGTCCCCGGTCTAATATGACTGTATAGCGTTGGACCGGATAAGCCTACCTCAATAAAACGCAAAACATATCGTCTTGAAATCTGCACCATGCAGGTAGAAGGCCTTGGCTACTACCATGGAGCTGTTGCGCGCCACTGATGAGGATAATGATGATGAGTTTCTTAGGAGGCAGCATGTGATATTTATAGCAGTCAAATCCTTTTTATAAGAGAGGAGAAAGACAAAATCTAAATCCCGTTACCAGTTAGTGTAAAAATGATGTGCTTAGAACAAAATGAACAAAGTTTTTATTGAAATCTACAAAGAATTTGCTCAGAATTTGTATAAACATTCCAAAATGGATCTGGACATTATTATATGTGATTTTTAATTATATAATAGTTCAAGAAATGGATATTTTCACAAAAATTAATAGTTTATAAACATATTAAATAGTGCATTGTATCTTATTATATTCCAAAAATCGCTGAGAAACGATCTATCTAAAATGCTAAAAATAAATCTCCACAACTATTACCTAAAAAACTTCATTTAGCAGGCACCAGGAGTCACCTGGGTACTACCAGGCTTACACCTGGCATATGAGAAATTTCCCATGATGATTAAAAATCGCACTGACATAAGTAGAAAGATATGTTCACAAAATTCTCCAAGACTCTACATCAAACTACTAGCACTGCATCTGTGACGCAAAGGATCTGGTGATTTCAAAAATTCTTTTTACCAGGAGTTCTGAATTAGCGAAACTCGATTTCTTATGGGTTTCTCTCTCCAACATGAGCAGGGAGCAAAATTTCCTATTCAAAAGAAATAATTCCAGGCTACGCATTTTTAGGGGATGGGATTTTATTTGTCAAACGAAAGGAAAGTACTTTAAAAAAGACATCAGGATTTTTTTATTATTATTTTCAAGCAACAATTTTTATTCCGACTTTAATAAAATATCCTTTCTCAAAAGCTATCTTTAAAATTTTGGAGTTAGACATTTTTACATACAACAGCTTGAAACATTTTTTTAAATTGTATAATACATATTTTAATGCCCTTTTTTAGCCATATACAGTGGAGCCACAAATTGAAGTATACACCTTAAGAAACTTGGGAGACTTTTTGCAATTACAAATCAAATATTGCTTTTTAAGATGATTGGATTTTTTTACCTTATAGTATACTTTAGTCTATGCTGAAACATACTATACTTATAAAATTGTTACGTTTATTTATTTTTTACGAGAAAAAAGCGTAAGATCTGAGGGAACGAGAGGGAAGAACACCACAAAAATAGTATACACCTTTGTGTTTCCTTTTAACTTGTACAAATTAATATTTTGTTGCATAACCTTTTGCTTGGATGCTGGTGTAATCTTCTGAACTCTCATACTAGTGTTTTAGTGATTTCAACAGAAATTTTAGCCCATTCTTCTCTCAGAACCTTCTTCAGAACTTCCTTGCTTGCATGATTTCGTGCTCGTGCACAGCTTTCTCAATTTAAGGCCTAGGCTTTTCATTGACGTTTTAAGATGCGGAGACTGGGCTGGAACGTGTAATTATATTCTTGCACAATGGTACAGCAAGTATAACTGCACACAATCTTTCGCTTTCTGTATGCTTGGGGTCGTTGTCCTACTGGAATATGAAGCTTGACCCAAGCCCCAACTTACTGGCACTTCTTTTTCAAGTTATCATTTAAAATCCCCAAATATACCATTTTGTCCATAATAACATCAAATAAAAAAGCAAGCTTACAACTCCTCCAATGACATAAAACCCCAAACGACGACAGATCCACCTCGAACTTGACTGTCTTACTGGTGTTTTTGGGCCAGTGCTTTCCAGTTTCTCTTCCATATTTTAAAATCGTCCATCGCTTCCATAAAGATTAAACTTACTTTCATCAGAAAATATTACAGTGTTCAGAAAGAAGTAATGAGACTTTAAACGTGTTCTTTGGCGAAAATTTATTCTCTTTCTTTGTCATTCAGATCTTGATGAATGGTTTTCGTATTGGTGTACGCCCATGAAACCCATATAGGTGAAGGGTAGTTTGAATTGTTTCAACTGAGATCTTTTTTCCCGATGGTAGGTGACATCGATAAAGTTAGAATTTAGAGGCACTCGCCCTGGATCTTTCTTTACTGAGTGAATGATCTTCCTTCGCTGTAGTGCTCAGTATTTCTTTACGTCTCTTCCAGGAATATTGGACACAGATCCAGTTTTTATACTTCTGGTATTTTTGGACACAACCATGAGTGAGTTACACTAATCAACGAAGGTTTCTCGAAAAGATTTACTCTTTCGACCATTTACAATAATAAACGCTCCAGATTCAGTAGTTTCCTCTACGAGAGCTCATTTTACGATTTTTAATGAGAAAAAAAAAAATATTTAAAGCGTTGAAGTGCAGCAGCACGTGTTATAAGCAGCAGCTACTCTGAAACTCTTTAAAAGGAAAATTTGAAACTAAAAAAGTGGTGGCATAATTTACAAATATAAGAAGTGTATACTCAATTTTGTGGCATGGTTTTCTATCTTTTCTTCGAATCTATGTAACTTCGTAATAAAAAGTTAGCTATGAATTGTGTTTATTATATAGATGGTAAAAGCAGAGGATAAAGTAATCAGGATAAAAATGTATCTATTTAAATGAATACTTAATTTGTAGAATTTTGAAGAAGTCTAAAAGTTTTAGAGGTGTATACTCAATTTTGTGTGGCTCACTGGTATATTACTATTTAGATATGAGTGGAAAAGAAAACTAAATTTTCCTTAAAGATCTCAAAATTTATATTTATTTTTCGAAGACTTAATATTTCGCATATTTTTATTTTTATTTAGAGTATAATGTCATTTCACATATTTATATGCTTCTTGCCAGCACATATAACCGGCTTTTCACTACTCAGAAAAATAAAACTTATTAGCTCTGTTATTCGGTCCTGAATGGCTTCAGGAGGTGGCTAGCGCTCTGGCGCTCAGTACCACAAGGTTTCTGATTCGGTCCCGGCAGTGCCATGGATGTTTGTAGTGGTTCGAATTCACTTTAAAGTTCCGTAGGTCCCGGTCTAACAGGGTCGCAGAGGGGTTGCAGGGGCATTGTTTCTCCACGTCCATAGCCTATCTTCCAAGCTACACAGACCTCCTGGGAAAGCTGGTAAAAAGTGAGTAACGTCGATTGCAGCGCTTGCCTATGCATCAAAGACAAAGTGCTCCTAAAGTGTTTGCCAGCTGCATTAGAAAAAAAAAGTTTCTTCCGATTTTTAAGATATCTCCACATTTTCTGTAGATCCACGGACTGTTGCTCATTTGCAATAATATGAATTTTCTAATAAATACCCAAATCGTTAAACGGCACTTTTGTTATAATTATTTTCTGCATTGACACCAACTAAACGAATGTATAACCTTATAACTTATAACTTTTTCAGAAAATATATTATAAATACTTCACCAAATTATCCATTATCAAAAATTTATAAGATTTATCATTTTTCAAAATCTTTCAGAATGATAATATGAATTTTGATTAATTCAACATAAATATATCCGATGTTTGTAAAATACATAATTTTCTCAGTCAGACAAAAGAAATCTTATGATTTAAATTAAAATTACAATATATTTCTGCGTAAGAGTTTTTTGACGCCAAGTTGCGAGAGTCGGCTTTGTTCTGATCCTTTAATCACCGGGAAAACATATGTACTTACAGATTAGTCGGCGCGCAATAAATCGTGAAAATATCGCTGAATATATATTTTATGTTTCTGAAACACTTATGAAAATTTTTTAATTAAATGAGCTATTTGTTTTTATGACAATGAGTAGTTTGTTTTTCGAGAACTGTTTAAATGTATTGCTGGTTTAGTTGGCAACAGCAACTAAAAGAAAAAAAACTGTCGGCGGTGAGAAATTTTTATCGGGTTAACGCGGAAAAGTACTAAAGTACAAAAGAAATATTAGCAGCTCCTGAATGGTCAGAGTGGCTAGTGCGCTGACGGTACCACAGATTTCGGGTTCGAGTCCCCGGCGGTGCCATGGATGTTTTTGTAGGGGTTCGAATTCATTTTAAACCGTAGGTCCCGGTTTCATATGACTGTAGAACGTCATGAGCAAAATTCCAGACTTCTACCTACAGAGGTGCTTTCCCTCTTAATAGAAGCTGCTTCCTTCCTTCAACCATGAGTACATTTGGGTTCATGGGCTTCGAGGTGCAAGATTAGATATCTACCAAGATGGGATACACGTAACAAATAAGATAATAGCTAACATACTATGAAGAAAATGAATCTCAAGGAATACTATAATTTCTAATGTACATATATGGTTTTAAACTCTAGGTTTTTGATGAAAAAGTCTACCCTCGGCTTATACACGTATCAGCTTATTCTCTGAAATATGGGTATTAAAAAGTAAACAAATGGACTTCGACTTGATTTGTGAGAATATTCATTTGGGTGACTAATAAATCTTCCTATCTAGTTACAGAAACCGACATCTGTCACCGCAAGGCAAATCGTCCCCGATAACCCTTCTTCCAGTGAATGCGATAAATATCAACCGGGGAGGGGGCGATATCTTTTGCCTCCTGTGGTTCTGAAACAGAACACCTTTGCAAATGCTTCTCCTCAGAAAGTTCCGAGACAGATGATATCGGTGTGGTCCGACGAAAAGGCAAGGCGTTCATTCATCACATGCCGAAGTTTTTTTTCGAATATGGCGCAATGGTCAATTGCCGTATCATATCGATTCATCCAAAATGTACGGGCTCCCCGCCCTGGGAGCTGCGCTAAGGCCCATTGAATGAGCATTTAGTACATTTGTATCCTCTCCTGCGGTAGAAACGAATTTTCGGTGCAGTAACTTTCGTCGAATTACGAACTAACCCTTAGTTCAGAAAACCAACTATGTTATCAGGTAGCAAAGCCAACCCGACGGTCAGGTAGGCTTCGTGGTGAAATACAAATACTTATGACATGTGTCTGAAATAATGGCGTGGTTCCTGCTTAATAATGTAAATAAGAGAATTTTTAATCGAATATTTAAAACTAAACCGCAAACTCGTAGCCGGAAACAGAAAACGCTAAACTAAAATTACAATAGATCCAACCTGGCGGTGGCATGAATGTTTGTGAGTGGTTCGAATCGACGTTAAACAGTAGATGACTGTCTAATTAGCCCGAAGTGTGCAATAAAATGACCGTAGAGCAAACAAACCGAAATCAAACTTAAAAATTTACAATGTCTTTTCTGCTTTATATGTATTATTTTGCAGATTTTCAAATGGAGTCAATTTAAATTCAAAATCAAAAGGGGAATGAATTTGATTTTATTTCTAAATAGCGTGCTATATAATCAGAAAGTTTCATTAAACATTTTTCATTTTGTTTTTGATTCTAAAAGAACAAAAATTTTACTTTAAAATATATACTAGAATTTCCTAATGATATATTGATTCCATTAGAATTTTTTTAGCTACAAGTCAGTGGTTTTACAATATTTGTTCATCAGAATCACATTTCCATAAGATTTGAAAATTTTTTGTATCCTGCTAGAAGTGATATTTTACCCTGTTTTTGAATGCAAATACATAAGATGCATTTCCTATATATATGCATTCCAAAGCAATTCAACTCAATTTAAAAGAGAACAGCCACCTGTGTTTAAAAGATACTTGACTTTTCAAATCAATTCCGATGGCATAGAATAATTATTTTAAATAATATTAATAATATAAATAATAATTTTAATAATATGAATAATAATTTTAATAATAATAATAATAATAATATATAAATAATAATAGTAATAGTAATAATAATATAAATAATTTTAAATAATATTAAATAAAATTAGCCTGGATACAATCCCAAAAGAAACGCTAAACTAGAAAGTTGCAATGTTTTTCCTCTTTATATGCATTATTTAGCAGATTTTGAAATGGACATAAGATTAAAATAAAATCAGAAAGGAAAGCACCAATTTATTAATAAGTAGTGTGCTATGATCAACAACTTTCATTAAAGCAGTTGCATTTTGTTTTCTAAAAGAACAAATTTTTGCATTAAAAATATATTTTTTAATAATATATTAACTCCTTTAAATTTTTAGCCACAAGTCAACAATGGTTTTACGTTAATTACTTGTACAATAATTCGAATTTTATTTCGATAAGGTTAGAAAGGTTTTTCCTTTTGTTTCGAGATGTGTTTCCTATGTATCTGCATTCAAATACAATTCAGTCCAATTTACAAAAGAGAGCAACCAATTGAGTTTAAAAGATATTCGGACTTTTCAATCCATTACGCCAGCACAGTATTAACAGCAGTTTAGAGAACTGAAACAAAAATCAAAAAGCTTCACTTCAAGCAGAATCTCGACTGAGGGGAAGGCTTTATGCTATAAAGAGAGGAAGAAATTTATAATCCGAAATCTCAGCTCGTTTTCAAAATCTGATTTCTGAAAGAGCGAACTTTCTCATTACTGCAGTGTGAAGTATTTGCATGGCTGTTACCTGTAACAATGAAGCACAAATATTTTCACTTGGTTGTGAGGAATTTTGAGGAAAAAATACAATTTTAAAAGACTTGAAAAGTAGAGAGAGAGTGGAAAATTTTTTCGTGTAATGTAACATTTTCTAAAGGTATTTTCCCTAATACAGTTTCCATGAAACTCAAGGTACTCCAGCAAACTCCAAGCAAATTTGTAAATAATTAATAATAAGTGCTCTAAAAAGTGAAAAAAATATACCATACTCTAACATTAACTAATAACTACAACTGTAACTAATACTTACCATACTATAACAATAATTTAACATTTGAATAATTAACCACCATTTTTAGAAAAAGTTTTCACTTAATACTTTTTAAAATATTTTTATACTTTATTATTTTTCTATTAATATACATATTAAATTATTTGTTCAAATAAAGTTAATTCAAAAAAAATTTAATAAAAATTTAATAATATTTATGTTAAAGTTAGACAAACTAGTAATTAACAAATAAATTATTTAAAATTTATTAAAATTTATTTTAAATTTTAAGGTAAAGGGCCCATTTAGCCCTCACTTTAAATGCGTTACATATATATATTCGTAAGTATTTTATGTATAAAATATAACTATTACTGTATTAACTAGAAAGCATTAGCTGAGATTGTATAAGCATTGTATACAATGATAAAATAGTTATACTAATGATTGACAAATTTAAATAATGTAATTATTTAATCTACATATCTGTCATCCAGTTTCATTCAATAAGTAGATAATATTTCGCATTCAAATTAATTCATATCAAATAAAATTTTAAGAAAAAAGTATACATTTATAATTTGTTGCGCATGCAATTTTTAGAATCGTAATTTTTGCATATCATGAAAACTAATTTATAAATTGAAGTAAATTTATTATTAGTTTAGATTTTTTTTATATTTATTTCAAACAAAATTTGATGATATCGATATGCCATTCCTTCTAAAACATATCTTAATTTAAACTCAAGTTACTTTAATATGGAAATCATAACTAATTTTATTAAAACTTATATACTTCAGTTGAGGTTTATTTTTTATAAAGGAAATATATTTCCCTTTGGTAATTTATTTATTATTACTATTTATTTCGTATTATAATTTAATCATAAAGAACAAAGATTTTAAAATATCAATGCTCTTAAGCCTGTTGAGTATATTTTTAACTTTAAAATAAATCAAATAAATTAATTTTAAATATTAAAAATATTTGTAAGAATGCGCTTGAAATTTTGTAATTCAATGTATAAACATATAATAATTTACTAAAATAATTACAAATTATTTTTTAAAAATATGAGCTTATAAAGCACATGATATGCATTGCTTCTTATACATAGAAATATTGCGTTTTGTTATACATTTATATCTATTTATATTTCGAACTATTTTACTTAATATGGATTTTCATTATTTTAACCGATGTACCAAATAGCCTTATATATATTAAGATTCTGAATTAGTTTATATATTTATATTTTATTTTACATTTTGTGTTACTTGAAAAGTCATGGCAAATTTGATTTACTTGAGATTTCGCCTCTTGTTTACGAACAAACATAATAGTTTCACATTCATTCTTCACAAACTACACTGGTGGACAAAATTAAATGGAAGACATTTTCCCAAATATCTCAAAAAATACTGAATAGAAATAAATGAAATTTGGTATGGATATAGCTATTCCATGATAATAAAAGTATGCAAAAAAAAATGAAAGTGCCATTCACTGGCATGACCTATTGCCAATAAATCCAATGTAGTCTGAACTTAAGGATAAAAGAGGACAATAAAAGTGAGGCTTGTACAGTGTGTGTTACCTCTAATATGGTGTATGGTCACCCCTGGCAGACAGACAGCATGCACAACGAGTATGCATGCTGTTAATAAGGGAGCAGGAGGGCTTGTGGAAGACCCTCCCATTCTTCCACCAGAGCAATTTTTAACTCCAGAATGGTTCTGGGGGAGGTTGGCGCATCGCAATAGCTCTCCCAAGAGCATCCCAAGCATTGTTCATTAGATTCAGGTCAGGGATTTGGCTGGCCAATCCATTCGTTGAATATCCTCGCTTTCCAGATACTATCAATCATGAGAGCCCTATGTGGAATGCACATTGTCGTTCATAAAATGAATGGGGCCAACAGCGCCCTGAAAAGACGCACATAGGGACTCTAGACCTCCTGGTACCTCTGGCATTCACAGAACCATTGTCAAACACATGGAGCGGTGCGGGTATCTTGCATGATCCCTGCCCAAAACCATGACTCCACCAACATAATGGTCCCTTTGATCATGTTGCGTTAGGATGGTATCGGTTTCCAGGTTCCCTCCATATCAATAACCGTCCAGAATCAGGTTGTAGACAGAATCTGGACTCATCGGTGAAGAGAACATTGGCCCATTGAAGCTGTGTCCAATTTTGATGTTGTCTCATTACCCTGCATGCACTCTTGTGGGACGGAGTGAGTGCGGATGCAAATAGCGGGCTTCCCGGCATACAGCCCTCTTTCATGGAGTCTCCTGAAACTGTCTTACCGAAATTGATGTTCCTGTAGCAGCCGCGAGGCAGCTCGATGCGCACTTTTATACCTCCTGCTGGCTTAGCAATGCCCACAAGAATACGTAAACTTGTCTCAGGGCCAATAGCGCTACAGTGACCATATGGCAAATCAACTGTGCAGGTTTTATGCGGTATTTTTAGAGAAATGTGAGAAAAATGCTTTCCATCTCTTAATTTTGTCCACCAGTGTACTTTTTTACGACGAAAACTTCTAAGACATTGATAAATGGGTTATTTTCCCACACTAAGCCCCCTGAATTGGTCTTTCGTCTCTCGTTCTGTTATAGCGAACGTAAACAACAAACAGAGAAAACTTTTCACTCAAGGTTTTTTGTGCTGTAGATTCTATCACATTTTTAGTGAGTATCGTTATTTGCTTTACTTAATTAAATTTCGCCGCACGAATTTTAACTACTGGTTGCTTCCAAAAAAGGACAAACAATAATTAAACTCCCTTCCTTCCAATTGCATTTTGTGTAATTGAAAGTATAGTAGTTGTTGGAAAAATATACATTTTGATTTACAGATTGTTTCCTTGAAACTATTTTTAACAAGGGCTTATTAACTATTGGTTTAAAATTTCTAGTAAGATTTCAATCTAGCACTGTTCCTATAGTTAACTAATTTCACTTTTATTACTTTTATCAGGGCGGTGAATGAATCATATTCACAGAGGTGCCGATAGAGCCACTCAAACATTTTTGTGGTTCGACACACACACCCGTTAGGAAAACTTTTTCTGATACAGACTGTAGCCTACTCTGCAGTTCCCATTGACATCACCGTAAATTAGATGCAAGTCTGCGGTTTCACTATTCGTTAAATCTCCCATCACGGCAGAGAACACAGAATAAGAAAAGTAGAGTGAACATCAGGGTTGTCAGTCAGAGGTCTTGAAATTCGTCACGTGACGGATTTCAGTTTGGTTATTGTGCCTGTCTGTTGCGAGACATTCGTTTCCTAGTCCGTTCGTTCCCCAACGCATCACTTCCGACCCTACATTCCTGTACAAAAATATATGTTTCAGTAACCCGTAATACCCTTCAGAGTCTCATGACCGTTAAATCACCTTGCACTTTTTTTTTTTTTGTATACTATTTCTGCTGAATGTCAAAACCGGGGATAAAAGCCTTCGAAACCAGGTGATCCTTAATACAATTAACAATGTATTTATTTCCTCCTGCTATTGCATGATAGTATAAAAGTGAGAGAGTCCTGTATGATCGAGTGACTAATGCTCGGCGTGACTGTTCTGTGCCATGTTCACCAGATATTTGTAGTGGTTCGAATCCACTTTGCCGTAGGTCCTGTCTAATTTGATTGCAGAGCGTTGGGCGTAGGACGGACAACTCTAACCCGTTAAAAGTCAGCGTCACGGAGCCAAGTCAGACTTCTACCTACGGGTGCTCACAACAGAAGTTGTCACCTTTTCCTCTTTCCATGGTACCGCAGGGGTTCTTTTTGGTCTTGGTCTAAAAGTTGCTGACTACCAAGTGTGATAAAAACAACAACATAAAAATCAGTTATATTTTTTGAAGTATTTTTCTGACGTATAACTTATTTAAATGCCTTAAAGAGTTACAGATTAAATGCCTTAAAGAGTTAATAATTATTATACATTTATACTACAGTTTTATAATACGATTAATTCAAAAATTAAATCATCTTATTTGTAGTTGATTTAGAGAGATAAATTTATAAGTAACAAATACCATAAATATTGAAATTAGGAAAATGGAAAATTAAATTCGGTTTCTCTCCAGTTAAAGATACTTACTGTCCGAAAATAATCATTATAATTACAATAAAAAACAACAGTTGGATAAAAAAAGAAAATAAGTGTTTGAAAAAACGTATTGTTGCGCATTTAATTCAATAAGTCCGATTTACTGGGCAGTAAAAAACAACCCATAAAAATGTGGTTGATACTTTTTTTCTTTTTATCCAAGAACTGAGGTTTATGGTGAGTACATTTTTGCTCTCAGAATAATTGTTAAAGTAAATCGATAGAAAGGTTTTTATTAAAGGATTTTATTAGTTGGATGCCTTCAAAACTCTCAGACTTTTTTTCAAGATGTAAAAACAAGTACGTACTTAATCGTCTTAATTACATTTTTTTTGTTTGGTACTTTTCAGCAGCTAACTTTTGTTCGCGTGTTTTAACTCGATAATCAAAAAGTCTTTCTGCCAAAAATTATCTAATTGGTTCTGTAATTGGATTCATTTAATACATCGCGACATGATTCTTCATTTCATTTCTTTTCGTGGCAGGGATTTGTGAACGTTTAAGAAAAACAGAAATCATTTTTTTTTCTTTTCTCTTTTAATTCTATTTTCCTTTGTCCTTTTTCCTTTCTTTGATATTTTAACATTTTCATTTTGAATTTTTTTTTATGTGAAAAACATCTATAAAAAACGATACGGTAGCTCGTTCAGGATTGAGCGTTGTGTTTTCATGTCTACTTTGAAATGTTAATAACTTCAAAACTATTCATAAATTGGATATCCAATAAGTTGTTCGTGTAAAGGATGGTTGAAATATACTATTGAGATGAAAACAGGTAGTTGGCCTTTTTTTTCTAGAAATAATACATCCTTAAAGATCTACACTTAAAAATTATTATAGTAAAATTAAATTTAATTATCGGTCATCTTAGTGATCACCGAGATCACCACTGTAGTTCGATCTTTCAGATCACTGTACATTAGTACACATTACGCTGCTGTTTCAATAACTGATGCTACATAATAATAATAAACTAGAAGTTATTTTATTACATAAAGTAAAAACTAATTAAATAAACCTTTTATAAGTTTATTTATTAGTTGACATATGTTAAATATTTTTTCTATTAATAATACACTCTTAAAAATCTACATTTAAAAATTGTTATAGCAAAATAAAATTCAATTTATTTTTTTTCCACACCACGAATAAGCAGTTTTTGTGATCTGTATTTTAAATGAGGAATTTAATTTAATTTTAGTTTTAATTTTAAATAATTCAATTTCAATTTATTTTAGGAGTTTAACTTTATTCGATTCCTTCTATTAGCTCACATTCTCCCTATATATATCTTGTTCAAATTTCCAATCGTTCATAAAATACTTTTTATTCATTCACTGAAGTTCAAATTCTTTTTTTTTTAACTTGTAGTGGATGACACTGGATGTTAATACAGTTTTTTCAAATATTAATTCATTAATTAAATTTAAGTAATTAATTTTAGATTTTTTTAGATTTCAGTTGCATATATCTACCAATAGAGGGCGCCAGATAAACTTAAAAAAATGAATGAAAATTATTTATAAAGGACTTTCTGCAATACAGTGAAAAAAGTAGGAATTGACGTTAAAAAAAAAAAATTTTTATATTACTTGTTTTTAGGAATTAAAATTAATTTTATTTTTGACTTGATCTATAAAATTAAAAATCATTACACTTTCTTAAACCCATTGTAACTATCGATGCACTGTACAAGAAATATTTGAATAAATTTAACAAAATTTGTTGAAACATTTTGGTGCGTTGAAATTAAATTAATATATAAGCATTAAAATAATTAAATACAATAATCATTTAATATCATTTACCATTTTATTAAATAATTGTTAAGTTGGTGCTCTCTATTTTAACATTTAATGCATTTGCCACTTCAAAATGAATCTGAACTTCAAAATGTCTTTAAGCACAACGCTTAACTAGCACAACGCTGACTAACTTATAGCACCGCATTGTTATATCAGCCCTAGACAAACTGCACATTTTAAACTTTGTGTTCCTTGATCATTTCTCCCGGAGACATCACCATAACCTCTCTAAACGAAAGAATTCACAGATCCAATAGATGATCGCCAGATTTTACAGCACCCACTGATCTCTTCTCCGATTCGCTAGCGCCTTTTCCTCTCCCTAAAGTCAAGCATCTCGATGAAACTCTGCAGAGTTATGGCAGGGGGGCGCTCGCGAAAGGCTGTTGGGGCTCGTAAATTGGTGGGGGCCGATAGAGGTGCGGGGCGCAGACTGAAATGCCCCTGCAATCTGGATGATGTGATGATTAAGAAGAAAAGTGTCTCGCGTAATGTTCGACTGGAATTTTTACGACATTGATCTTGTGGATGATTTGGCATTTTGCTTGTATTTCTTCATTTCTGTGTGCGATTCTAGTATGGTTAAAAAAAGACCCCTAAAAAGAAGGATTCTGTTTTTAGAATTTGTATATATTGTAATATCAAACAGCTGTTTGAGTATTGTATTAAAAGTTTTATGAGTTTCATCACGTAAAAAAAAAGAATGTATCCATAAAAAGAATCGTTTATTTAAAAGTGAAAATTTTCGTAAGTATCTGATGTAACATTCATAAACAGATAGAGACTATAATGTTATTTTTCGTAAACATACAAAGATTCTAATGTAAATTTAGTTCACTGTAATCTGTCTGTTTGTGGAATAAATTTTACGAATAACGGCATTTTGCTCGTATTTGGATCTTTCACTATCATTTCTGTGTGCGATACTAGTATGGTTAAAAAGACCCCTAAAAGAAGGATTCTGCTTTTTTATGTATGTTAAAAGAAGGATTCTGCTTTTATGTATGTTAAAAAGAAGGATTCTGCTTTTAGAATTTGTTGATATTGTGATATCAAACAACTGTTTCAGTTTTGCCTTAAAAGTTTTATGAGTTTCATCATGTAAAAAAGAATGTATCCATAAAAAGAATCCTTTATTTAAAAAGAGAAATTTTTCATAAGCATCAAATCTAACATTCATAAACAGATAAAGACTATAATACTAATTTTTTGTAAACAGACAAAGATTCTAATGTAGATGTAATACATTGGAGTCTTTGTCTGCTTGTGAATGTATTTTTAAGGAATAAATTCTGGCACAGGTAATTGGTGCCACAGGTTTCGATTCGAGTCCCGGCGGTGCCATGGATGTTTGTAGTGGTTCAAAATCCTCTTTAAGCCATAGGTCCCGGTCTAATATGACTGTAGAGAGTTGGGGTGACAATCCTACTCCGTAAGAAGTCAGAGTCATGGAGCCAAGTCAGACTTCTACCTACGGGTGCTCCATCACAACAGAAGCTGCTCTCTTTCCCTTCAACCCTGAGTCCATATGGGTTCGTGGGCTTTATCTAGATGTCCAATAAATAGATGGATAAGAAACAGTAACATCAGTAAGTTAAAAATTTTTTTTTTTAAGTTTAAATCAATTAAGAAAGATTTTATAAAATGTATATTCAAATCCAGAAACAGGTGAAATTGTATTAAAGCTGCAATTTTTCAAAATCAATTCTAATTTAAATTTTTAATTATTTTGCTGCTTGATCCATTTTTTAAAACAGCAAAATATTCACAAAAATAATTTGCTCGAAGATGTTATGTGTTAAACATATTTAATTATTATTCAAATATATTTTTGTGGATAAATATAAAATTAGTTTTATGGTTTTATTTTCGAATATAAGCCGTTCCGTTTAGAAGTCTAGTTCGTTTAGCCGTTCCGTTAGAGTGTTTTCTTCCTCAAAAACTTTACCCAAAATTCAAAACTTTATATAAGCCGAAATGCAAAAAAATCTTGTAAAGTGCAAACATGTCACCAAGTGTGCGAAAATGTTGCCAAACTAGTAAAACAGTTGAAATATTTTCCAAACAAAATCCCCATAAAATAAATCTCCAGACTCCAGCGACGACAGTTTTAACTTTGGTAATCCTATCTTAAATTAGCACATTATTTTCATTAAGTTTTTGTCCTGTACACAATCTGTGGTAACTGTTCTGGTTATTACACAGTCCAGTCACATTAATGTGACCACCACCTACTTTCGACGTCAACGTGAAATAACCCATCACAAAAGGCAGATGGCAGCATATTACAGTGAAGTGTATATAAAAATTCCACTTAATATCTCATAAATACCGCTTAATACCCCATTCCACACTCGCTTAAAGCCAGAATATACAAGAGTGTATATTCTGGCTTTTGACAGGTGGTCACATTAATGTGACTGGACTGTGTATTTTCTGTGCCATTTAATATTTTATCTGAAATATGAGCTGGAAGAGAAATTCTAACATTGGTTGGTTTTGGTACATTTCCATTAGCCTTTCGTAAAACAATAAGTACAACCAACAATGAGTACAACCAGACAGTCCTTACATTGGGCCTAAATATATGGCAGAACGAGTGCACCCTCATATGCCACTCATAGGATTATTCATGTTGTTCCAGGCACACCTAAGACACCAGGATAGTGTAGAATTCAGGCCATATCTTCCCATTGAGAAGAAGAGGACTTTAAATGCTACCCAAAGGATTATTCGTGTGAGTGTTAGCCCTCCATAATGCATATGGATAGTGTAGAATCCAGTCCAAATCATTGAGCGGCAGTCCAGCCCATTGAGCGACAGAGGACTTCAAATATCACCCATATGATTATTCATGTAGTTGCAGACCTTCCGTAGTAAACCTAAGTTATGTAGGATTCGTCTATATCTGACCATTGAGCGTTAGAGAACTTCAAGTGCCACTCATAAGATTAAATGTGTGGGTACAGTAGTACACCTGAGTAGTGTGCAATCTAGTCTATATCTGCCCATTGCGCGGCAGAGTACCACCCATAAGATTATTCCTATGAGTGCAGGCGTAATACCCCTGTATAATGTAGAATACAGTCCATATCTGCCCATTGAGTGACAGAGGATCCCAGGTATCACTTATAGGTTTATTTATATGGTTGCAGACCAACCGTAGTACACCTGGGTAACGTCGACTCCCTTCCATATCTGCCATTGAAGGACATAGGTCAAATGCCATCCATGGGATTATTCGTGTGGTTGCAGATCTTCCATAATAAACCTGAGTAATGTATAATCCAGTCTATATCTATCCATTGAGCGCCAGAGGATCTTCAAATGCCACCCATAGGATTATTCGTGTGACCAGAGGCCCTCCATAATACAGCTGGGTAGTGTAGAATCCAGACCATATCTACCCATTGAGCAGCAGAGAATCTCAAGCGCCACTCATAGGATTATATGTGTGAGTGCAGACCCTAAATAGTACATCTGATCAATGTTTCTACTACAGTCTATATCTGCTCATTTTGCGTCAGAGAATCTTAAGTGCCACCCATAGAAGCCATAGGGGGAAGTTGCTCCGTAGTACACTTCAGGTCATGTAGGTTCCACTTTCATTTTTGTTGTTTAATAAACAACCTTAGTAACTCCATAAATAATACTCACTCATTACTTACTTTAACTCCTTACTTAACGCCAAAAGTAATTCGTTTAAAAAAAATAATTTTAGAAAACATTTTGTACAATGCTATAAATACACTCTGATTAATTATTAAAATAACATGTTTAATGATTATAATAAGCTATACTTATATTGAAAATAGTTTATTTATAGATTATAGCTATTATTATAAGCTATAAATAGTTTATTTATAGCTATAATAATAGCTAATTTATAAGCTATTATTATAAAATATGTTATAAATTGTAAATATATTAGGTAAAGATTATTTATTGTAATATATCAAATCTTTTGAAAGATTAATATTGTGAGTAAATGTCAACATCAAAGAAAAATATTATAAATTTTTCAATTAAGCACAGGTTACGTGTATAGAAAAGCTGCCTTTAACATAATTGCTGCAAAATACTCAATAAAGAACTTTCTTTATTAAGACTAACTATAAACGAAATAGCTAGGGAATTAATTATTAACTTTTACGCGGATATAAAAAAGAAAGTTTAATTTTCTCCTGAGATTATTAAAGTTGCCGTAAATAGAAGTCAAAACTGATTTAACTTCTAAAATTGCTTTAGTTAAAGTACTTTGATTAGAATTTCTCGAATAAAGTTTAGTAGCTAAAAACTTATTATAAAAACAGATTAGAATAAGTTTTCAGAAACTTTCAGTAACGCTTTTATTTTAAACATTTCTCACTAATTAAATTCTATGTAATTTTCTTTTGTTTGATCTGTTTAAAATTCCAAACAATATTTTTTTAGTAAATAAAACTATTGTTGAAGACTCAATATTTTTCCCAAAAATTAACATTAAAATGAAAACTTTGTTTGAAAACAATTATTTTTAAAACAAATATTTAACTTCCATTTTTTTCTATTTTGTTTATTGATTAACTTATTTTAAAACTTGTTTTCAAAATAAAAAAAATTGTTAATGAGATATACTGTAACGTTATCTCAACTTCTCAAAGCACAAATATATTTAGAAATAACACTGTTTTAAATGTGGCAATGAAAATATTCACATAGTACTCATGTACACATATTTACCTTTACGATAAATAGATAGACAAATATCTTAAGTGCTTGTAACTATCACTTCTTAAAATATATATGCGGGGAGGGGAGGGGTTCAAAAAAATAATATTATTTTACAGCAAAGTTTGATTCTCACAGTTCTTGTAAATTCTTAAGGTACTAAAACTATACGAAAAGGATAAAAAAAATACACAAGTAAAAAGCAATTCATTCATTTAATTCCTCACCAACTGGAGTGTCTTTAAATGTATTTTTCTTGATTATATCTCGAATAAAATATGTACAGTATAGTTTCTTTTATTTTTTTTTTTTAATTTAGCATATTTTATTAAGTTAATTTCTTCATTCATTTCTCTGTAAAGTCTTATATCTTTAAAATTCCATTGAGTTCTCTGTAACTAAATTTAGATGAAATTAAAATACTCATTGGCATTTCCTACTGAACAAAAATATAATATCATATATTTACAAATGTAAGCAGAGATTGCATGGAGTTTTTACCCCCAAAAAATTACCTAATGTTTAAAACCAGTATAGATGCCCGGATATCCCGGAGTTGCCCATGGGTGTTGTAGTGATTCGGAATCCACTTTAAACCGTAGGTCCCGGTCCTAATAGGATCGTAGAGCGCTGCGGAGGCGTTGTTACTCCGCGTCCGTGGCTTACCATCCAGTTACACGCGCCCCCTGGGTAATGCAAAGTGAGTAACATCAGCGCAGCCCTTATAGCGAAAGATCACGGTCTGTTTGCCAGCTGCATTAGAAGAAAAGAAGAAAAAACAGTATAGAAGCCCAATTCAAAGGGGGAGGGGGCGAAGGAATTCTGCCACATTCAAATAAGTCTCTATGTAGGCGAAAATGTTGCCAAGTAAGTAAAATGAGTTGGATAGTTTCCAATCAAATCGTTGTAAAGTAATAATTATAATTCTGGCAACCCTTTTTTCAAGCTAATGCATCGTTTCTATTATAGTATAGTCTCGCATGTAATCTATGGGATCTGTGTTAGTCTAATTTTCTTTAACATTTTATTTCTGTCTGAAAGATGAGCCGGAAGAGAAATTCATATCAGACAAATTTCAAACTATAGGTGTTCAAGTTTTTCAAAAATGTTTTTATATTTTCCGTTAGTCGGGAACAAATTTCTCCAACATCAGATTTTTCGTTTTTGCGATGTCGCAACAAGCCAGCAATATAAGCAATTTTGAAAATGAATCAACCATTGTTATAAAACGAATATTATATATTATATATTTTTTTCTAAAATTATAAGAGTACGTGCATTCCATGTAAGTTTCATATGTTCCATATAAGAGTGCATAAGTACGTACGATTCTTGCGAGATTAGTGAATCCGCCCGACTCGTGGCTCAGTGGTAACGCTCGCCGGTGGGGAGCATTAGAGCGGAGGTTCAATCATTTTTGCAGACGCTGTTTCAAAAAACAAGGAGGCTCGATAGCGTTTATGATATTCAGCATCTTGCCTCTTGAATCATATTACCTGGTGGGAGTTTCTGAGTTTTATCTCTTACGATGCCCAAATGCGGAGCACTTCCCCCTAAAAAGTCCTTCGGAAGTCCCTACCCTCCTTCTTCAACGACACGGAGCCAAGTCAGACTTCTACCTACGGGTGCTCCATCACAACAGAAGCTGACTCACCCTCCCCCTTTCTCTCCTTCCATGAGATCACACGGTTTCTTGGTCTTCGTCTAGATGTTGTTGTCTAACAAGTGGGATAAGAAGATATTCTTAAGCAGCAAATAGACGATCAACATGGAATGCATAAGCAATTTGAAAATTTACTGATTGGTTTTTGATTAGTGTGATTAGATGCATACCTTTTTATTTGGTGTGATTAGATGGCAAGGTAATCACCTTGCCATCTAATTACACTAAATAAAGGTAATTAAATAAATAGCACTACTCCTGTGGCAAGAGGAGACCAAATGTGATAAAATGAACAGTTGTTAATCGTGTCCAGGACAATGCGATGAAAGGTGCTCAATATGACCATCCTCATTCATCAAAAGACTTCGAAAACCATGGAAATATGAAAATGAAAATATATGGGAGTTATTTATCAAACCAAATCCTATTACCTTCAGAAATCCATGTAATCAATAGCAAACATCATAAAATCTAGGAGTTTGGATGAAAATTCGCAAATATTTATTTCCAAAATCTCATCTCCTTCTTTCTATGTAAAGGTAGATACTCTCTGTGGGATACGAGAAAAAAATCACAGCATTATTCACGTAGTTTTTTCTGAAAGAAGACATAATGGAAACCTTTCGACATACATCAGAAAGGGAAATATTGTTATATAACGAATTGCCAAAGAATAAAGCACAAAAACGATATTGCTGGGAAGGAAACATTCATTCAAGGAAACATTGGAATAGTGCAAACAATAAAAGCTAATAAAAATATATATATAAGCATTTGTTGCTTTTCTATTTGAAATTGCTTCATTGTACCGCATGTTTATTTCAACGATAATAATTATTATTAATGTGAAACAGTGTACAAATGAATTTTTTAGGGTAAAAATTCGCAAGCAAGCAAATTTTTTTAAATATCTAGTGAATCGAAAGACATGCTAATAAAAAATTAAATTATATATGTTTCGAAAAATATTTTGAATTATGCTTTAATTATCTGATAAGGGGAACATTACAACATAAATAATCATTATAAGTAATGAACAATAGCATAAATATAAATGTTTGGTTGGGTTTCTTTTTGGTTACATCTTATTTCAAACTGTTGTTGACTTAACGATATTGTGTTCATTATTGTTTCATAATAATATAAATGATTTTATTTTTTTCTGTTAGTTTAAATTTAAGCAAATAGTTTACATACAATTATAATGAACTTCTTTTCAATAATTTTCATAATGTCAAATTTTCTTTGAACTCTTTAAAAAAGATAACCATTTTATCTCTGGTAAATCAGAAATTTTCTAAATATTACACGAATTAGTTATGAAGCAAAAACAAATTTTTCAACAAGAATATCCTCACAACAGTTTTTTTTTTTTTAACAGTAACCATCTGTCTTTATCATATTTATCATATAAATCAGTTTTATATGTGGGTATTATAATGAACAAATGAAAATTCAGAAAAGCATATACAATTGCATCATAGTAAAATAGATGCTTTATATTTATTTCCTTATTATCAGCAAGATTGCCTTAAATTTAATTATTTATTTTTCAATAAAAATGTAGTATTTAATAATCTAAATAAATCTTTAATATTAATTTATAATTCTTATAGGTATGTTCTTGTTGGTGTTGTTGTATCCTCTGAAGCGTGCAAAAATTACCGTAGAGCGATAAATCAAATCTCATCACTTGCTTGTTGCTTGCCCAGCTGTTGCAGTAGCCATGCAAAAAACAATCAAATATCGTAGTGCCAAAGAATAATATCTGCTATGTTGATTGCCAGCTCAGTGTATAAATCCTCTTCCGGGGTAGGGTCCAGACAATGCATGGCTGCTGCAACAGCTGGGCAAGCAACAAGCAAGTGATGAGATTTGATTTGATTTATCGCTCTACGGTAATTTTTTTGCACGCTTTGGGCTAATCAGACCGAGACCTACAGTGTATAAATCCTCTGGATCCGTGGATTCCGGGAACCACTAACAAACATCCATGCCACAGCCAGGACATGATGAGGAGTAAGCTCGACATCAGGGCAGTTGCCACATTTTTTGGTATTTTTTAACGTCATCCGCAGAAATTTTCATATTTTATGGTGCTTCATCCTTAATCTTGTGAGAGTAGTAGTTGTTTTCCCTCGGCATTTAGTTCTGTAATTTGATATTTAGTTTTAATCTTAGTAGGAATTATAAGTTTAGAGCATTAGCATCTGCAAGGGAAGTAGGAATGGCGGTCTGATCCAGACTTCTGACAATCTTCACCCAAAAAAAAAAATCTGCAATTTCATTAAATTCTAAATCTACATGAGCAGGGATCCACTGTAGGATACACATTCCGAAAAAGCAGTGGGTATGCTCTAAAAGATATAATTTCAAGATCATACTTGAAAAATCTTTAATAAGAGCTTACAAGGCAGATATTGAGTCAGTGAAGATAATAGTTCCATTCATTTGTTAAATAGTTGAAGGTAGACTCTATATAGCCCTCAAGTGCCTTTTAAATGCCCAGCAGTTCTCCTGTGTAGTTTGATGCAATTTTTCCAGCACCAGCAGCAATTTCACCTCCATCAGTGTAGGTAGTGATGCGATTCAGTGATGAGAGGGAATTTATTGTTTTACATATAGGTATATAATTCATACTGACATATAGACAAATTCTATAAGATTTTTAATATTAATTTATAATCATATAGATATTTTTCAAAAACTTCATAATAACTACCGTTATTGGAAGACACTCAATCTTAAATTTTGATTTTATTGTGCTCAGTTAAATTTAATATTAACCTAAATAAAATGTATTCTATAAACAAATCAAATAACGGTTCAGATGGGGGAAAATCATATCATTTTATGCATACTTTTTAAAAAGCAAATTCATTGAATTAATCGATAAATATTCATTAATTATATTTCCTAGTTGGGCAAGACTTAAATTAATACGAAGTGTAAATCATTATCTTATCTTTTTCGCACTAAAGTGCTATTAGAATAAAAATATTTATATTTCATATAAATATTTTTATAATATATATATATATATATATATTCCTCCTACACACTGGTATCAGAGTCCACCAGTACAGTTCAGGAGAAATTATCAGTAAGCCTTAAGACTCTCACCCTACAGTAAGTACAGCATAACCTGCGCTCCCGTTTAGTTTATAGTCTCTCATCCCTGTAATCATTCATCATTAATCCCTCTTTTAACTGGCCTACAGACTCACACACCTGGAGTGGAAGTATATTTCTGTGCCCCTGCGCGTGTCTGAGTTTCGGGTTTTCGGCTTAGAATTGGAGTTCTTCCACGAATCTGTAATTATCTGTCCTTAAATGTGCTAAATATTGCAAATCCCTAATTGTATCTGTGTGGTGTTTGTGGGTATATAAATAAAGCTGTATGTTCTCAAACCTGTCCCTCAAACCAACCACACTCAGTTACAAGCTGGTTGCCCAACGTGCACACCACAATACATATTTTTAGTTGCGTTTAGGAAAGGAAATGTAATCAAAATATAATTTAATTATTATCAATATTTTGGCACTTCTACTTTAGAAAATGTATTCTACACACAATCTACAATAAAAACATGTCGACACATTTTCATTCTTTTGAGTAATGATCAAAGTTCTGACGCCTAAACAAGACAGAGTCCATTAATATTACTTTGTTGAAAATGAATTTACTTGTCATATTTCCACGGATACTTTAGCCAAAATATTATAAATTGTTCTGTACTATAGGCAAAGGTTTACTTTTACAGAAATTGAGTGTTTGTTTGTTTTTAAATTTAAAACTGAATTAGGATCTGTCCAGAAAATACATTATTTATTATTATAGAGCCAAAAATATATACTACTGTGCCCAAAAAGTAAGACCAATCATTTTTTTCAAAAGCTCTTTATTTATTCTTCCAAATTTATTTCATCGCCTTCAAAGTAATCCGCTCCGGACACAATGTACTTAAGCCACCTTTTTTCCAATCCTCTATGCATGCTAAAAATGTCATCGGCAGGGATGGCCTTCAAAGCGGGTGGCAACCACGTTGAATTTTCAAAACGGTGACCCGAGAGTGGTCTTTTGAGTTTAGGGAATGGCCAGAAGTGGCACGGTGTGAATACAGTGGTTGTGAAACGATATGGATTTCATTTTTTGGCGAAAAAGTCACGAAGAATCAAAGCATTGTGAGCTGGAGCATTCAGTGTTTTCGGTACCAATCGAGATTTGACGCGTTTGAGGCCCAACATTTAATTGATCGATCCATTTGAAATTCCAACATCATCAGCAAGGTCTCTAATTGTAAATCGACGGTTTACCAGCACCAATTTTTTAATTCTTTGGACGCAAGCTTCGTTGGTTGAGGTGGATGGCCGACCAGAGGGTTCTTCGTCTTCAACGCGTTCTCTGCCTTCTTTGAACTGTTTGTACCCCTTCAAACATTTCTTTCCGATATAGGCATGTTCACCGAATGCCTTCTGCAACATTGCATACGTTTCCAAAACAAAACTGAATGCAAAGTTCTTTGCACAATTCATTCTGACATTTCAAAAATCGCCGGAATCAGTTTCAGCGTCTCACAAAGCCAATAACTCAAACACTAATGAATATTTTGACGTGAATTTTCACACAGATGTCAAGGGCAGTGCCAGCAACCTAAAAGAAAAAAAAGAGGTAATTCCATATGCTCGGAAAATTTAAATTGAAAATTGGTTTTACTTTTTGGGCATAGTAATATATTAAGTATATGTGTATAAAAATCTTTATCTAAGTTGAAAGTTAATTATGCAGGTTCTCTCTCTCTTCTCAAATAAAAAACGATTTACCTCAACTCAAAAATAATAATATCCTTAACAGCCATTTTCCAAGTTTATGCATACATTCTTTTTTAAACACAGTACATAAATGTTAGAAAAGGAAAAAGGTAAATATTTTTATGTTTTCAACCCTAAATATTCTAAATATAAATAAACATGAGTAGGGCACTGAAGAGTTACACTTTTCAACTGAAGTTCTCTGATACCTTACGCTTTCCTTTTCTTACAAATTATTATAAGGAACTTTATATAAGGAACCGCGTTCTCCCAGTTTTATGGCAGAGTGCTTGAAGCAGCTGATTACCACGTTTTATTTGTTGTGCTCCAGGAAAGTGCCCGCAGTTATTTTCTTTGTGACATGGGACGTCACTACAGTGAGGGGAAATCGTTTTTCTTCAGCTTATCTTTTTTTTGCACTCTTATGAATGAAATGCGACAGGAAACTGAGTTAGTGCTGAATTTTTACAGAAGGTGTCTCACAACTTAAAAATTAATTTCTCAAAGTCTGTTTAAAAAATAGATATTAGTTTGTTAAAAGTGCCCGTGTAATTGTCGCTACTGGTGAATTTTTACGAGTTTTTCCCAACTTTTTTTTAATATACTACTGTGTCAAAGAGAAAGACAAATTTCAATTTAAAATTCCCGGGCTTATGGAATTTCAATTTCCCCTCCCCTTTTAGGTTGCTGGCACTGTCCTTGACATCTGTGTGAAATTGGACAGCAATTTTTGAAATGTCTGAATTAATTGAGCAAAGATGAGATTTTGTTTGCGGTAAAGTATAGAATGTTGCAGAAGGCATTCGGTGAACATTCCTATATCGGAAAGTAATGCATAGAAGTGGTATAAACAGTTCAAAGACGGCAGAGAACGCGTTGAAGAAAAGAACCAATCTGGCCGACCATCAATCTCAACCAACGAAGCTCATGTCCAAACAATTAAAGATTTGTTGATTGCCAACCGTCGATTTACAATTAGAGACCTTTCTGGGGATGTTGGAATTTCAAAATTCCATTTTAAAAGATATTTTGGGCCTCAAACGCATTAAATCTTGATTGGTACCGAAAACACTGAATGCGTCGAGCTTGTTGCATTGATTCTTTGTGACTTTTCGCCAAAAAGTGAAACCTATATCATTCCACAACCACCGTATTCACCTGATTTAGCACTCTGCTACTTCTGGCTATTCTCTAAGCTCAAAAGACCACTCTGGGTTCAAAATCGCCGGAATCAGTTTTAGCATCTCAGAAAACCAAGCGTAACTCTAGCACTAATGAATATTTTGATGTAAAATTTCACACAGAGTTCAAGGACAGTACCAACAACTTTAAAAAGAAAAAAAATTTAAATATCATCTGCCGTTTGGAAATTTAAATTGAAAACTGGTCTTACTTTTTGGACACAGTAGTATGTGTGAATTATTGTCTTTCTGTTGCCCTCATGTATAAACAGCTCTATGTCTATAGGGAAAGTCATTGGCTGATAATGCAAATATCCTGTCTGGGTGGGGTGAGCTGGCTGGAGAGTGGGAGAAAAGTAACAAGAGCATTGTGAGTTTGGTTTTGGAATAAAAGAGACGTGTTACAGTCCGCTAGTGCTATATATTTTTATTCTTAGGCCATGCTGTGTAACAAACCCTCATTTTATGCACATTTTAACACGCTTGTAGAACAGATATCCACTGTGATGCTTTTGTGTTTTCCATTTCTGAAATAAGAATTGCATTTTGTAAATTTTGAAAAGTAAAATGCAGATTGCAAAAATTATTTTAGAGTTAAAAGTAGCCCTACTAATCCGATCTTGAACTAATCGTCACTAAGCCAATCTTTTCTATCAAGATTATTTTAGAAAAATTAAGTTTTTAAAAATTATTTTTGTATTTAAAAAAGTAACAAAGTTAATTCAAATTTTTTTAAAAGTAATTGCAGTAATTATTGCATTGCTTGCAAACCGTCGATTTACAATTAGAGACCTTGTTGATGATGTTGGAATTTTAAAAAGATCCGTCAATTCCACTTTGGACCTCAAACGCTTCAAATCTCGATCGGTACACAGAAAACACTGAATGCGCCAGCTCACACTAATTGATTCGTCGGGACTTTTTCGCCAAAAATGAAACCCATCTCGTTCCACAAACCACCGTATTCACACCGTGCGACTTCTGGTTATTCCCTAAACTCAAAAGACCACTCAGGTGATACCGTTTTGAGTCGATTGAAGAGATTCAACGTGAATCGGCGCGCGCTTTGAAGGCCGTCTCTGCCGATGACTTTTAGCACGCATTGCGGATTGGAGAAAAAAAGTTGATATGTGCATTGTGTCCGGAGGGGATTACTTTGAAGGCCATGGAATAAATTTGGAAGAATAAATAAAGAGTTTTTGAAAAAAAATAATTGCTCTTTCTTTTTGGGCACAGTAGTAGTGTTGAATTTTTACAGAAGACATCTGAGAATTTTATTTTTAAGTTGTCAAAGTCTGTTTATAAAATAGGTATTAGTTTGTTAAATGTGTTCGTGTAATTGTCTTTACTGGTGAATTTTTTACGAGTTTTTTTTTTTCAACTTTTTTTAATATAGGTAAATAAGCATAAAAATTTCATCCTCAGCAGTGGCATCCTATTTAGTCGAGACAAAATCCAATAGGCATCTTTTCTTGGGGAGTGCATCCAGAAAGATTATCTCATCATAAATTGTGGTGGTATTGCCCAGACTTTCTTGCCGGTAATGACTGTTCTGATCGAACGATTCCAATTTTAAGAGAATGTGAATCATTCAATTCAAAATTATAAATTCCTGTAAAGAATTGAGAAATCATAAATTGCCTGTGTTTAAAATAATATTTCATGATTCTGTACTTAAATTAATTAATTTGAGTAACAGTTGTGTTACTATTCTTCGGATTTTGGTTTATGTTGTCAGATTTTTACGCAATTCAATGAATCTTTTGGCTGAGATGACCCTTGGAACTGCCGAAATGGACAGTGCTGAGGCCTACCTGATTGAGACGATTCAAGAACAGGAATTTACCTCTGAGATTCGAAACTTTCAGAGAAAGGGATGTGTGTAACCCAATAGTAAGTTAAAAAAAGTTACATCCCTTCTTAGATTTGGATGGGATATTACATGTCGGTGGATTGAGTATTATCAATATTACTTTAGAAGACACTTACACTTTTGAATCCATACTTAGTTTTTAAATACTTAGGATAAGAAATTAATTGTCTTACTTGAAAAAAAAAAAAAGCAGAATTGTGTCTGCCAATAAAGCCTTTTTGGGTTAAGAAAGTTTAAATCACAGTTCATAAGCAGAAAAACAAAATAACATGTTATATAAAACCCTTATTAGACCTATTTTGGTCTACGATTCAGATGGGGCTCAGGTGAAAATTGAGTCTAGCTTCCTTAAAAGATCTGTCTCTGAAATTTGTTTCCTGCCTAAGTTCAGAGTGATTAATTTTTACGGGAGTATAATTTGTTTATATTTATATATTTCTTTTTTCATTTTTTTGAATATATTTTATTGTGCAGATTGATTTTATTGTACCAAAAGTTATTAAATGTTTAGTCAAACATGTCAATAGGAGGGCCTGATGGCCGAGTGGCTAGCGCTCTGCACCACAGGTATCGGATTCGAATCCCGACAGTGCCATGGGTGCTTGTAGTGGTTTGGAATCCACTTTAAACCGTAGGTCCCGGTCCTAATGGGATCTTAGAGCGTTGCGGGGGCTTTATTACTCCGCGTCCGTGGCTTATCTTCAAGTTACACGCCCCCTGGGTAATGCAAAGTGAGTAACGTCTGTGCAGCGCTTGCCTTAAGGCATCCAAGACAGCTGTCCAAGTGTTTGCCAGCTGCATTAGAAAAAAAAGTATTGTGCCGTCTTTACAAAACTCAATAAATTTTGTGATAGTAAAACATTCATCTAGTAATTTTTAAGAAAGACGTGAGCTTCTATCTACAAAGCAACCGTTTTTAATTGGGCCAAGACAATTACTGACCACACTTGATCCGCATTCCAATCTTGGGCATGGTAAATACAAATTGTGGTGGTACAAGAAATCAACATTGATCCATGAAAATGGTGGTCCTTTCTTAAAGTGGTGAATAAATTTTGCCTATTCAAGGCTTAGTGTATAATTTTTTCTTTCTATCGAGTTGTAATAAAAATTCGGTCCATTTCTTGCTTTTTGTTTTTAAAATATAATTATAAGTTATCACAACATCGATTCGGTGCTTGTAGTGGTTCGGAATCCATTTTAAACCGTAGGTCCCGGTCCTAATAGGATCGTAGAGAGTTGCCGGGGGCATTGTTACTCTCCCGCGTCCGTGGCTTATCTTCAAGTTACACGCGCCCCTGGCTAATGCAAAGTGGTAACGTCTGGCTGCAGCACTTGCCTTAAAGGCATCCAAGACCAAACTGTCTAAGTGTTTGCCAGCTGCATTAAGAAAGAAAAAAAACATGCCAACTAGGCGGCGGTATGTTGCCGCATGAATATAAATGACGCCACTGGCATAAGTGATCATAAAAATATGAAATGTCAAGTGGCGCCAGAAAATTATTACTTTCACTGTTTGTTGGTTGCGTAAACTTACCTCGGAGATAAGTTTAAACGACAGGTTTAGTTTACGCGTTCATTTAACAAGCAAGAAGTGCAAAAATTTATAGATTGCGTCTTGCTTTTTGAATTAAAAAGAGTTAGTGCTGTAGTGCACTGAGTGTATTTTTTATTTGGAGACCATAATATTTCACAAATGGAAACGTGAGTAGAGGTGAGTAGCATTGTATGTAGAATTGAGTTTGACGGTTGAAAAGGGGTCTTAAAGAATGGAAACAAATATTTCAGCAGCAGAGAACTAAATGTGAAAACTTTAATAAATCTATACATGTTTATTCAAGTTTTAAAAATTCAGAAAGTTGTAAGATACATATTGTGGTATGAATGTATGAATAGAAAAAAAAAATTCGGTTAGAAGCGGAAGCACAGAAATATATATATATATATATATAACGAATTTTTTACATTCTTTCCTAGTTGCTCTTTTCATTTTCTCATTGTTCTTCTCAGAATTCTTATTTATTCAAACAAAATAATCATTTGCATTGTTACTATTTTAAAGATTTTTTACAATCTTTCTCTTCCAAATACTGTTTCACGCATTCTATCATGCTTTGATCCCGCACTTGCATAGTAAATTTATATACTCTCCTCTCAATGGACACTGGCGTCATAATTATAGTTCCTATTTGCTTGATTGTAATATTCCCTCACTCAAAAATGTCAAAACGTTTTGGAACTGTCTTACATTGCATTGAAAAAGAATGAGTGCATTCAGATTTTGGAATCCGTAGAGATCCCAATCTTCAAGATCCGAACTCTCCTTCTTCCAACTCAAGAGTCAGGATCGAGTGAGTCCAGTAGAAATCTATTCCCAACATAAGTCATTTTCTGTTTTTAGAAATTTCATAATGGAGTCACCGTACTCAACTTTATTTTTTTCAATTCCTTCTATTAACTCACACTCTCCATATATCTTGTTCAAATTTACAATCGTTAATAAAATACTTTTTATTCATCAAGTTCAAATAGATTTTTTTGAACTCGTAGTGAGGGCACTTGATGTTAATACAGTTTTTTTAAATATTAATTCATTCATTAAATTTAATTAATTAATTTTAGTTTTTTAAGATTTAAGTTGCATATATCTACAATAGATGGCGCCAGATAAACTTAAAAAAATGAATGAAAATTATTTATAAGGGACTTTTGCAATATAGTGAAAAAAGAATTAACTTAAAATTTTTTTTTTTTATATTTCTTGTTCATGGAGGCTCAACCCTCTACTCTGAAAAATCCATCTATTACTATTTTATATGTTTTCTAGTGGCGCCATCTATATCAGTAATATTTATAAATATTCTAAATGCACAATTGCAGCAATATAATTACTTTTTTTAGAAATTAGGTTGTATTTTATATCATCTGTCGTCACAAATGATCAATTACAAATGTAAATCATCAAAAAAAAAAGAAATACTTGACATTTGAAAAAAAAAAAAAAATTATTTAATGTGCTTTTGTAAATATGTCAATATGCCCATTTCCTCAAATTTATGCACAAATTGCATGTTTTTATTTTATTTTTTAATATCATTTTTATTTTGTGTGTGTTAACTTTTTGCATTTAACAACAGAAGTTCTGCACAACATGATTCAATGCTTCTTTTTTAATACTTTTAGAGACAATCAAACCCTACTGATTATCTGAGGATCTTTTTATTCCTATTTCATTTTTCTGATTTCTTCTTCAAAGCAATTGGATAAATTCAGATAAAGCTAGCTAATGTGAGCATAGTTATACAAAAATCTTAGTTATTCACTGAATTTTCCATATAAATGTTCATTAAAAATTTTTAATTAAAAGATAATTTATTTTTTATATAATAAACAGTTATTTTTAATTTATTTTTCACATAAATGATTTCATTAAAATTAACAAATATTTTATTTATAGAATATTTGTTAGAACTTTCCAAAATTTTGATTTTTAATCAATACATGTTTCTAAGTATTTTAAGTGATGATTTAATTAACATGAAATATCATAAAGCATTACTTGATGATTCTTTTCATTTTAATTTAAGAGTATATTTATTCTTAAGCAAGTAAAATATTTTTTCGTCAGATTTTTATCCGATTTCATAAACTTGTAATTTAATGTTCGAAAGTCATAAGTTTTTAAATATGTGTCTCTCCCTTCCCCTTTAGTTTATTAGATCAATAATCCAAATGACTTAAGAGTAGACACAACTTTTGATGCAAAATTAAAAGACCATGTTAAGAACAGTATTTTAAAGTGTAAAGACTAATGTAAAAATATTTTTCTGCATAGTAGTACAGCATGTGAACTAATGTTTTGGTATAGAAAAATCATATGAACCTAGAGCTAATTTAAGCAAATAGCTCATTAATTTTAACTTTAGTGCCACTTGTAAAGAAATGTAGGTTTTCAAATCATGATTTGCATTCATATAAACAAATTTTTAGGAAGATCTTATAAAAGTGTAAAAAAATTATTATTGTCAATTCATCGTGAACTTACTTTCAATTTAAACTTTAAAATTTAACAATTTACACAAATTATCCAAAAGTTTAATCTTCATTCCCTAAAAATCAATAGAGCCATATGTTATATTTGAACATTACTATTCTTAATTAAATTTATATATTATATCAATTTATTAAGTGTTTAATTTTTACAAACTATTAGTGACAATTGCATTTTAATGATGTGGTAGCATTCAACTATATTCTCAACACATTCGACAACTTTGAGATAGGTTGTCAGATATCTCATATGCTACCTGATATTTTTTCCATCTAATTTTTAAATAACTCACAAATTTTAAATTGCACTACTGCATACAGCAGAATCACAATGATGACTTCAGAGGGGTGGTAGTAGTAGGGAGTTGGTATACAATATGATTCATGACACTTTATAAAAATAATTATTTCTCCCCAAAATTCTGAGAATTAAAATTAAAATCAAATGACAAGCACAAATCAATGATCAAATTTATTTGTACCCTTCAGTAACAGAACATTAATAAAAAGATAGTTACTCTTTTAGCAGCAAACAAGTAATGGTAGATTTTTTATGTCAACAACACAAGATAAGATGCTATGTTACATCAAAAATGAAACAAGATCTCAGATGCCCCTTTCTATTACTAAGAACAAAAATATTTAATACATTATAAATACAACATCTTTGAGATTAAAATGTGTAATTTTCCTTTTGCTTGTTTTCAAGTACCTCTATAATACCTGCTACCTATTAATTTAGTACTTTTATTTTTATAGCTTATATGAAAATTTTGAAGTAAATTTAGAGTGAATTGAGTCATTACATTTATTTCATTTTTTTAAAATTAAGCAAGATTACCTCATAAAATTATTGTAAAAAGTCAGAAGTTGAAAATTTTTGGCTGATTGTCATTATCACATGCAGTATACGTAATGTAATTGAAAAAGCTAATATGCATTTGGTATCACTATTTTTGATATAACAAAAAAAAAAAAATTCAACTTGTTAAGATACAAAATTAATTTATAAATGACAAAGAAAAAAATTTAATATTAGTGTAAAAACAGCCCAGTGCTTAAGAAAAATCACAATGAAGAGCAAATAGTTTTTGTCAGTTAAAACTTTTAATTTAAAAAAAAACATTAAATATCACAATGTTTTTTTTTACAAATGTACAGTATTACATACTTTATAACAAGATGACTCAGAACTTTTGAAGTATGAAGGAAAAAAATTTAAATACTATTGTAAAATAAAACTATTATGTAGAAATTACACGGCCCTTTTTCTTTGCTAATTTCTTTTTATGATCCATTTTTCCCTTTTTCTTCTCTAATATTTTAGTTCTCTTTTTTCTGTCTTTTTCTTCTGCTGCCTTTCTTCCACACGCTTCTTTTCTTTTCTTGCCAGTTCTTTTGGCACTCTTTTTTATTTTTTTTTTCTTTTCAAAGATTTCTTCAGAAGTTCTGGATCATCTTTCAATTTTTTATTTCAGACAACAATATTGTCTTTTTTCCATTTTTCTTTTCTTCTTCAACAGCAATAGCTTTTTCTGATCTGAACTTTTAATTTCCTCAATTTTCTTTTTCTCTTTCAGCATTTGTTAGTAATGCTTTGATTTTCTTACCCTTATTCTTTTCTCGCTTTTTATGTCGTTGCCTGAGAAATCAAGCTTACCAAAAATCATTTTTCCTTCTTTAGATATATTCTTTTACCCTCAGTTTGAATTTTCTTTTTGGAGTTTTTCGATTTGTACAGCTTTCTGTGACCAACAACCTTTTTATGTTTCAATTTTCTCCTCCTTGTTTTCAATTTTTTCTTTTTAAAGCTTTATTACTTGATTGCCTTTTAATTTCGCTGAAAATAATACTACATTAAAATGCAAAAACTGACAAAAAAAAATTAAACACCTTTGTAATTAATATACAATAAATAATGAACTGAAAGTATATGAATCTTTTCTTTTAGTCATAAAATTTATTTGTTTGCTTATTTTTTGCTAATTTGTTTTAAATGTTTATTTTCTTTTTGAGCTTTATGACTTGGATTACTTTTTATGTTAAGCTTTTAGAATTTTGAAATATGTTCTACCTAGAACAATATAGCTTATATTTGAATTAACTTTTTTTCATAAATATAATATGCATATGTCAAATTTTTTTTAAATATGAAGTTGAATTTAAAAATAAAAGTAAATATTTTTCTTTTTTTTAATATCAACAACAAAACAAATTTGTTATAATTTTGAGATTTTCCCATCTTTATTACTGTAATAGTACGTCGTTAAAAAATGTTAAAAAATGTGCTTTGCCAACTATAACATAATACAGAATATGCTGTTAAACTAAATAAAAATATTTTTACCATTTAATGTAGTTATTTTCAAATCTACAAGTGTACAAGTACTACCCCCCTCCCCCACGAAAAACAAACATTTAGCAACCACTGCTTGTGCTGCAAATACCTAAATCATACTCTATGTCAATATATATATGCTGGAGAAAATGTGATGCTTATTAGTACAAATTATTTCCTAGCTAATTATTCACACATTTCTCAAGCATGTGGAATTTAAAGCTAGCTAGTTAGATTAGATTCTCCATTTATTTTTACCTGAACGTTTCCTGTTAACTAATCATTGAAAAAGATTCCATTTTATATATAGTCTCTAATTATCATCAATTGCCATTTCATATTCCTATGTTTCATTTTAAATTGCATCCTGTATTGTAACTAGTATTAATTGCTGTAATTGGAATTATTATATAATAATAAATTTAATGAATATTCTAAAAATCTCAGATTTGTTAAGGCCTATGCACATAAATTGCATATGACAAATAAGTCAAAAACATATGAAATGTAACAAAAAAAAAAAAGTGCATGACATTCATATTTAGTTCAACTTTTGTTACTGCTAAAAATGATAAGCTATATTCAGTCAAGATTTTTGCTTTCTTAATACATAAAAAATACTGAAAAAAAAAATTGAGATAAATGTAGGTCAAAAGCAGTTTGAGCATTTCAATGTGCTATGCAGCTATGATTCATACAAATACTATTTTTTTTTTTTTTATTGCTGTAATTTTAATAATAAAAATTTATCATTTATTTTTACAAACATTCTAAGTATCTTAAATTTTAGATCCCCATTTTAAAACATTTTTAAGTTACCATTAAAAAGTAATATTTATTCCTTTTCCTGTAGTTTTGTTTCAAAAGGTTTTTTTTTTTCCCCTTTTAATATTGTTTTAATGAGAAACCATTTATTTCAGAAACATAAAATCATGCAAAATAATAATAATGTAACTAACAATGGAGTTCATCTATCCTTTCCTGAAGACGTTTCTGAGTTCTTCAATATTTGCTGCTCTTGTAAGAGATGCTGAAGGCAACATTAATCCTAAAAATAAAATTAAAAATTAAACACAAGCTTTAGAATATTGGATAATAATAGAGCAATTCAAAAACAAAAATGCTATTTATGCTCCTATGCTTAACACATCTCAACTTAAATGCCATATTTTTTGATCATCTGGGACAGAAGAACTGCCCATATAATCCAAGAAAATTAAACTAAATTAATCACACAGTATTTATTGCAAATTTATAAATATTCTCAAAGTTTTGATTTCAGTATTTTACATTTAAAAGAGCAAAATTATTTAATAATTTTATTTTAAAATGCCTGCTTTTAAAGCATGGATCACAGAATTGTAATTTTTAAACATGAACATTTAATTTGTATTTTATACAGAATTTTTACAACTATGTTTTCAATAATTGATCTTAAGAATTTTTTTATGTTTATTTCTTGTTACTGTCTGCCTATATGCTAAGTCCTTTCAATAATGTAAATTACAATCAATTTTGTGATAAGTACACATTTTGGCAAAGGATAATAAATGACTGTCAATAGATTAATATGATATTTTAAGTATAAATTTATCTTATGTTCTATGATAGGGTCAAGATGAAACGTCACTCTAACTATTTCACAGAGTTGCACATCTAGTATAACTTTAATTTTTAACATGCTGTTTAAATCTGTTTCTATGTTTTTAATGCTATTCTTAATCACTTGTGCATTTACTAAAATTGAAAGGGAGAATTACCTCCAGAAAATCTGATAATGTCACAGAATTGGTATGTTTGTTTGTTAAATTCAGAAAACCACAAATCTACCAAATCAAACAGGCCAGATGTACTTTTATTAATATGTAACATGTAAGGGAAAATATACAACAGAAAGAATACATGCAGGAAACAGATGTGTTAATGTTATTATGCATGGATATTTGTATTACAAAAAAAGATATAGGAAGGCATCAAATGTATCATTTTAAATTGCATATTAATTGGCAATGTAGTGATCATATTAGGATTTTATAAATCATTCATTGACAAACTATTGAAGAAGCTGCAAAATTTATCAATCTTTTTTTTAAGTGTTCAGAACAAATCCTGAATTTTTTTTCACCAAAACGGATATATTTTAATAATCATGTTTAATGTTAACTAATGAGCATCTTAAATCTCATTGGTTGATTTAAATTATGCTAATAGTAAATTATTTTCAACTTAAAAGTATGGAACAGCATAATAGATGTATGTATGCTGATTATCATTAGAATAAGTTACAATTTATCTATACGGGTTGTTAGGTTTTTTTTTTTTTTTTTTTTCTTTAGTAAATAAATACATTTAATTGTTACAAATTATTTTTAAAAAATCAAGTATGCTGGTTTTTAAATGATTTTGAAATTTCTAAAATCAATATATCATCCATCTAATAAGCTATTGCAATATATCAATTTTATATAGATTTAAAACTTTGAATAAGGAACTTGGTTTTCAAAATGTAAATAATAAAATGGAAGTCTGGGACCTCCCGACCAACAAATTTTTAAAAGTTGTTTTCAATGATTTTCTAATATGAATTATGTGTATTTTTGATCACCACTTGCCCTTTTATTTTGTTGTCTTTACACAAAATTACTTCACATTACCATATAAATTACAAATTATTACAAATTATTTATTTTTCCTACTTGATTATGCATATTTTATTACAAAATATCTAATTTACTGTTATATAAAGTAGAAGTATTCATTTAATTTTTCTCAGACAACTTCAGAGAATTTTCTAACCTTCAGCCTTTTTATTTTCTTTTTTTCTCACTTAATTCTTGATGAATCTGCGAAATGCTTTTTTGGCACAGAGGATCTAAACGAGCTCTTTTATGTTTGTTTTGTGCAGATAATCCAGATGAATTTCTTTTGAGAGCTATAAAAATAAAATTGGTTATTTGAAACAAATTTTTCTCGATATTCAAAAGTTATTTATGTACATAATGCATTATTTTAAAAGTTTATCTAACAACACATATGCATTACTTAACCCAATACTTAACTCATTTTTTTGACGATTTTCTATTTAACAAAAAAAAAAAAAAAAAAAAAACAGATCATCAACCAAACATTGAAAGATTATTTTACACTTGTTTAGTCTTATAGATTGCTATATCCTAAACTGGTTACATATAAAATAAATTATTCATAACCAATACAAGTATTTCAAACACCTACTAAGAAATAATGAGATCAGTATACAAGAATTATTGGAAAATGTTTTCAAAAGCATAAAAAAATTTTTTATGAGACTACAATTACAACACATTTGATAATTATGTACAACTGATACTTTGCACTTTTGACAGAAACAAAAGTTCATATACAAAATGATAGCAAATAAACACAGAATTGAAAAGAAATCAACACAAATATAAATTAATGCACAGCCAATAAGTGTAACCCTATTTGTAATTTTTGTATATCAAAACTATCACTTACTTACTTTCTAATTTCTCATTTTACAATTCCAAATTACAACTCTTGCTATTTCTAAAATTATATTTTATATCACTTTCTTTTTTCCAACCATAAGTGATGCAACACACATTTATAACCCGATATTATGCTGGCATGAATTTTTTGATAAATTTTTTATAGTTTGATTTGAGAAGATACAAAAGTTAAAATACTTGTTGGTAAGTTGCCTTTTCTAATAAAGAGATTAATTAAGGACAAATTGTAGTTTAGGATGACACAAGAATTTTGAAATACAAAAATTTTTGCGAGGAAATATGGTGACCAGGATTTTTAATGCTAGGAATGTGTTTTTTCTACCCATCTCTGGGTTTATCACTTTCTCTTGTGTAATGATTCGACACACACAAAAATAACAAACCAGATTACTGTCTCATAGACTCTTTGCACTTACTCTACTTTTTATTAGTTTTTAGAATATTTTTTCTTCTTTCGACATCACATCCTTGGCAAAGTCATGGCATTAAAAATGCAAGAGCTTTTAAAATGCAGAAGCTGATCTTTCAGCAACTTGATATGCTAACTACAAGTAGTCATCTCCATTTCTACTGTATGCAAATTATTATTGATATCACATTTTATAAATAACTCCTTTACTTTTTTTAACATCATATTGTTTTTATGTTATGTTTAAGTAAAACTCATGCTTTATATGCGATCAACAGATTTTAATTGTATTGTTTTTTGCATCCGAATTATTAATGCCCCAGTGAGAGACATGGGTACATAACACTAAAAACTCTTGGTCGCATATAAGGCATTAATTCTACTAAAAGCATAGCATGAAAACTAAATCATGCTAAAGAAAAGTAAATGAACATTATTTATGAAATCTGGTGTTAATAATGCAATTGAAGATAAAGAATTGTTCAATGATAAAATTACCATAGCCAAATATACTTAGATATATTAAACATAATATTAAAAAAAAATGTCAAAGAAAAAAATTTAATTCACAATTTTGAATTTCAAAAGGTGTAAAACGAATTAAAAAAAAAAATATTGTTTATTTTTTATAAATATTGTCATGCTTAGAGAAAATTCGGTACTTACGTCGTAACGGTACCTTGACAGTTGCGCCAATAAAGAGCCCACGCCAACCGCAGCTAAGAATTAGCGGTTTTTAAGTGACGCCAATCTATTCTATTGGTTTGGTAACCTTAGTAGCTGTTAGATTGGCGACACTTAAAAACCGCCAAGTCTGTCGCCAAGGTACCGTTAATACGTAAGCACCGAAAATTCTTTTTAGGAGTTTTAAAATGTTACCTTCTGCTTTTCTGTCCATAGTTAGATGCTTTTCTGTTTTTATCATCTCTTGAACATCATGATCAAAGTATATATTAGCAGGAATGGTATCTATTAATTGCAGTAAATATTGATCTTCTTTTGCAATATCTTGAACCAAATTTTCCCCGTTAATATGAGCCATTTTCACAAAAAAAAAGATATATAGTTCAATTGAAAATATACTTTACTATCACGTTTTCACATTTGAAAATAGCCGTGTTTAACTAAACACAGTTACCGTTTACTTAACATTTTTTTATTTTTATTATTATAAAATAAATATCAATGGAATATTTTTTTCCAAGTAGAATAGGATAAATTTCCTGCCCTTTTCTTTTATTAAAAGTTAATTGAATAAAAAATTTACAAAAGTAGATAAATTTACAAAAATTATTAGGGTAATTATTTTTAAATAAAACTGGCAATAGTAACTTTTCAAAATGCTTTTTCATACATCCTTCTAAATAGAACAGATCCAAGTTCAGTGACATGTTGATTGGTCAAACTCAGTGGTACCAAATTTTGTTAATAGATTCGAAAGAATCATTCAGAGATCATATGAATTGTTTCATTTTATTGGTTCTATCTTGGCATTGTAGAACTAATTCATTACATAAGAATCATAGAAATTCCTAAATGAGGTAAAGAAAGAGTGCTTCTCGAAAAAATAATTTTCAAAAAAAATATCAAGAAGCAAGCACTGAAAAAAAAAATAATTATAGAATTTGTTGAAGGATTTCATCTATTAAAACCCGAAAACTGTTAATTATTAATACATATATTTATTTATATACTGTATTGTTAAATAGTTATATATATAGATAGATAGATAGATAGTGTGGCGGCTTTGTTAAGGTTGCGTAGTGTTATTAAAATCCAGACGGCAAAATAAAAGACGATAATCATTTTCACATTTACAACATCTTTTATTCAATTTCTAACGCCAACTACGTTCTGTTTTCATTCTAGCGGAAAAATTCCCTTTTTTAACAGTGAAAGTAGAAGTCGTTCAATTTGTATTCCATTTTCCATCAATAGGTGTCGCTACAATAGATATAAAGATAATTTGTTAACAATAATTAATAATTTTATTTACAGATCCAAACATAGTATTTTTTTTTTTTCCTTTCATATTTTTTTTTTTTCAAGTTTCAGGTATTTCCCGTGTTTTGCTTTAAAGTCTATATTGCATAAATAATTACTGAGGAGTAAGATTACGTCAGGGGGGAAACCTAACAATTGGCAAAATTTAATCGAAATTTACATTCGGAAAATTTCATGTATAAATGTATATATATATATATATATATATATATATATGCGTATTTGTGTAATCTTCCCGAAGTAATTTGGCATAGACTAACTTCATACAATAAATTTTTTTAACTCTTTTTTTTTTTTTATTAAAAGGTAATTTGGTAAGTTTTATAAGAAAGAGATAAGCTCTTTTTTTATGGCAAGCATGGATGTCAGTGAAATTTATTTTAATGTTAATAATGAATAGAAGGGTGTTTACAGTATTGCATAAATAATAAGACATGCAATACATAAATATTTGAAAATGTTTCCGTTCAAATGTTATACTTTTTGCTTATTTTATTTTATGAACACCCTTTTAATCAGCAAAAATTTCATAATTATGCATTTATTTATCGGTTAAAATCTAATATTAAGCAACATTACTCATTTTCCCGTCGTTTCCAAACATGTACAAAAATAATTTCCATTTCCAAATCTATTTATTCCACAAATAACATATCAAAATCATTCCCCAGCAATTTAAAGTGATTGGCCTTGTACTTGTTTCTACATAACAAAAGTAAGTCATATCGAAATTGTAGCCTTTGGAGTTCGAACAGAGTGTCGTACGTTATCAAAGGCATCATGGAAAGGACGACAACTTTTTTTTTTAACCTAGGGCAGTTTCTCCCATCCTCATGCTCAAGAAATACTCATTTCCACTTAAACTCACAGCTCTGGCTAACAAATTTTAAATATCCAGTTGAGAATTCTTTGAATTGAACAACAATAGCTTAATGGAATTGGCTTTATACTTTTCAGGTTGCAACATTGAAGACATCTTCTTTGACTTTTATGTTTATAAACATCCTTCTAATTAGAAAAAATTACATAACTATTGCAATAGAGGAAGGAGTTGAAAGAGTTTCTTAGGTAAAGGAGTTTAGGATTAAACGAGATCATTTTATTGGTAAATGGTAGTGCAAATTTTCTTTATTTTTAAAAGAATTTCAATTTGTTACAATTCAGAGGTTAGTAAATTTTATTTATTTATTTTACTTTAACCTATCTATGAACAGTACAACTGCGTAAAAAATAACGTCAACCTTCAAAAATTCGTAAACAAAGAAAAAGTTTCTAAAATGAGCTTTAAAACTAATTGAGTAATTTCTTCACTAATATTGATCAATTTCGAAAAAAATTTCAGTTGATATCTAGGTTTTGTATTGAATCTACTTTGCCAAATTTTGTGAAATTTGGATGTAAATTGAAGCCGTAAATAGACGGAAACCCCACAAACAAAAATATATATACAGAGAGAGACGTTTATTGTATGCATATATATATATATATATATATATATATATTTACAGTCACTCACCCAGGATTTTTTGTATTAGGTGAGGTTCAACAAAGTAAGGCGTATTGGTTTACTAAAGGTCAAATAGGTTACACTAAATTATGAGTAATAGAAAGGTATCTGCATTAATTATTTTGTCAACAATTTTGCATTGCCCTTACTTGGTTGAAGTGTGTTGAAAAGAGAACATTAAAATTAAAAAAAAAGAATTTGACAAAAAAAAATAATAATTTATTTTCCAAATTACACACATGCCAATTTTAAATTAAAATTTAATCTTCTTATCTCGTTTAAAAGCTTATCGATTGCCTCATTTATGTAAACTTCAAAAACCTTAGTGCCACACATTCAAATCTCTGAAAAAAGAGAAAAGATCCGAAATACACTTAAGCTGCAGCAACGAAATTGAAAATAAGTAGACAAATATAAGCATTAAAAGGCTCAACGACAAGAAAACCATTGGCAGATAAAAAATTATATAAAACGTATAAAAACACTATATAAAACATGTTATTCAGAAAATTCAAGAAATCCGAAGGAAATTACTGAAACCAAAAAAAAAAAAATATCTTATAAAAAACCACAAGAAATTATTTGTATCATCCTGAAAATAGCTTTATCAAGGAATACATACCCTAAAGATAATATAAGTCAAGGGGAGACAAAATAATTCAAATTCCTACCACTAGATGGTTGCACGATTCAAATGAAATTCTGTAGAAAACTCAAGTAAATAACACCTTTTATGGAATTTTAAACTTATGTTATTAATGTAAAAATATAAATAATTAATAAGTCATTTTAAAGTATTATTTATGAATTTATATAATTCATAACTTCATTCAAGTATTCGTTTTTTTTTATTCAATATTTTATTGTAACTATAAGCCATATTTATCAATCTGTAATATAACGATAACAAAACGCGATTACCTTCAGTACTTTTGGAAAAATAGCATCTGGGCATGGAATTTCTGAATCCCTGGTTGAATAAGTTTTGAGAGATTAAATGCCCCAATATCACAATATTTCTACTCGCTAGATGACTGTATCTGATTCAATAACACATTTAACGATGTATTCCGATAACATGAAAATGACAAAATAATTTTTCAGTAAGGTATTGGACTGTATAATAACAATTCGACAGTCCAGCTTGTTTTTACGTAAAAAAAAAATCCTCTGCCATAATCCCACGACATTTTATAATAATATGGACAATAGCTAAGGATTGGGTGCAAACTATAATGTAGAATTTTGTATAAGTTTTAAATGTAAAGTTTTAGAATAGAGTGGTTTATTGACCACTGAGGAGAGTTTTAGTTCCATGTAATCCTTTGCGTGGGAACGTGAGGCAGAAGTGTAGAAACAGATGAAGTGATTTAGATTATTTTTAGAAGAAATGAGAAAAGAGCCCCTCACCACAGGGAAAAAGCCTACTTGTGGAAACTCGAGAGTGGGGAGAATATGAGGATCTAACCTTTGGGAAAAATTCTTAACAAAATGAGTTGAGAAACTATAGATTAAGAAAGTGATATCATGCAAATGTTTTCTAGTAACCATTTTTAAAAGAGTATTTTAAGGTTACAAATGGAATAATCTTATTATTTTAATTCTTCTTCTTATTATTATTAATAATTTTATTATTGTTGATATTATGTATGAGTATACATTTTTAAATGGAAAATAATTTTTAGTCTAAGTAATTCTGTAATAATGCTTTAACGCGTTGCTTTCTTCCTCTAGTTCCATTCAATTCATCATATTTAAAACACTACTCCAATCGGGCATGAAATTAGGGGAATATTAGTCACATAAATGCATTTTTAAACTTCAAACTTAATTTTGCCAAAAAATTAAAGAGGATGGGGGGGGCTTCTAGAACTTTGGTCGTTTAACAAACTACACTCATGTCCATAAATTAAGGATAATTCAGAATCACACAGAAATTGAACTCTAAAATAAAAATTTCACCTGTAGAATTATCACACACATCTTGAAGAAGAATATGCAAATTACAGGAAACCACCAGATGGCGCGGATAGTACGTCACAATGACGAGAGTGTAAGAGAAGGGTATATAAGGAATGGTGGCAAAAAAGTAAAATTGTTCACAAGCGCTTTAAAAGCCTTTCAGTGCAATAACCGCATAGTTATGGCATAAAGAAAGCATTTGGATGATTTTTTACGTGGTAGAATTATCGAACGACTGGAATGTGAACGTACCCAGCTGGAAGTATCCAAGGAACTTGGAATCGCTCAGAGTGTCATCTCCAGTCTTTGGCAACGATTCCAAGATGATGTTAATGTGAGAAGATGTTACAGCACAGGTCGCCCTCGAGTTACAACGCCGAATGAGGACCGGTATTTAGAAGTTACTGCTAAAAGAAACAGACGGAGCACAGCATCAGACCTGTCTCGTCAGCTCTCTTCAGCTACCGGTACGGCAGTTTCAAGGCAGACCGTGTACAGACGCTTAGGGCACATTGGTCTATATGTACGTAGGCCTGTCAGATGTGTTCCACTTACCGCAACTCACTGTCGCTTGCGATTAACCTGGAGTAGAGAGCATGCATTGTGGACACCGCAACAGTGGCCTTGTGTGATGTTTTCCGACGAGTCCAGGTTTAGTTTGCAGTTTGATTCTCGCCGGACTTTCATATGGAGAGCGCCAGGTACACGTTACCACCAAGAGAACACCATTGAACGACACCGTTACGGTGATGCAGGATGGCTCGTTTGGAGAGGAATTATTCTTGGTTCCAGAACTGACTTGCATGTTCAGAGTGTAACGATGACAGGCCACATCTATCGGGATGTCATTCTGGAACAACATGTACGTTTGTTTCGGGGCGCCATGGGTGCTGAATTTCTGTTTATGGATGACAACGCCCGTCGTCACCGTGCAAACATTGTAGACCGATGCCTTCAATTGGAGGATATCACCCGTATGGATAGGCCAGCATACTCACCGGACTTGAATCCAATAGAGCATGTGTGGGATAAGCTTGTCCGACGAATTGCAGCCCGTCAACCGCCTCCCACCTGTTAACCGGAACTTCGGTGGGCATTGCCTGAGGAGTGGTGTAATATTCCCCCAAGGTCATATTGATAATTTGATACTCAGCATGCCTAGGCATTGTGAGGCCTGTATATCATCGTCCGGAAGACATATTCCCTATTAACCATCATACTAACCATGTTATACTGTTTTTTGTAAATAGGTTCTTTTTTGAAATTTGCTCCAGGAGTAAAAATCGCAATTTTTATTAATTATGTCAAACATATAGCATCTTTTTGCTCTTTACCTTTTGTTTAATAAATAGATTTTACAAATAAGTCAAATTTGTTTTGCTTCTGTCTCTTTCTTTGCCTGAACTTCATTATCCTTAATTTATGGACATGAGTGTAGTTCTGTCATTATACAATAATTTTATTAAACTAATGTGATAATTTTTTACTCTATGCATCCAACAGTATTCGGTGGAATAAATCTTCCTCTTATCGTTGTCTAATGCGATATAGAACAATTAAAAGCACTGGTAGTTTCTTCAAATTATTACAATATTATTCATGAATAAATCGGCAGGATTCAACCACTCTAAAAGCAGTATTTTCATCAAACACTTTCTTTATGAAAATTGGTTCACGTTTTGTTGCTTTGCAAAAATCTGTTGTAAGTTATGTAATTATAAAATTGAGAAATTTAAGAAATAAAATAAGCGGTGTTATTTATGAGTAGATGAAAGTAACGTACATTAACAATTAGTAATCTTAGCAATCTAAAAATTAGTAAAGAACCATTGCATATCCAGTGAAAATTTGTGAATTCAAAGTGTTTCTAGCTTCAACGCTAGTAGTAAAATTATTTATCAAGATTTAAAAATCATAGTTTTCCAGTTTTTCTATGCCATGTGAAAAGTTGACCATAATTGCCAAGTTTCATTTGAAATGGTGCCCTTCTCACCTCTAATTGATTGCGAAACAGTGGAATCACCTTCTTAGAAGTGATGAATCTCACTTCAAGATCCGGAATCACTTCAAGATTTAAGAGCCAGGTGCTCATCGGAGCAGAAGAACAAAAGGAAGTTCTCAAAAGGTAGGATCTAGAGCAAAAGGGAAGTTCTTCAGTGGATACCTAGCAACTATTGTGTCTGTAATGAGTAGGCTGATTTTTCTTGCTCTAAAGGGGACTAAATTGTTTCAACCAAATTATTCTGGAATGTCGTACTATTCTGTAAAACTACATATAAATAACATTATGAAAACGAGGACCATTTCAGAGCTACGGGTGAGAATAAAGAGTAAAAATTGGAGTGAGACAGATCTAGATACAATACCAGACAAGCCTTGCCGAAATGCAGTAGTTTTTTCAGACTTATGACAGGACATGACTGCCTGGGTGAACGCATATATCTTATAGGTGTATATGACCATCCCTACTGCCGTCTTTGTGGCTTAAAGAACTTATGAATAGAAAACACCTGCAATGTTGCAAGACATTCTATGGAATTGACCCCGAGATTGCAAGATGTTGGCGTGCCAGAGAGCTCTTGGGCCGATGACTTTGGTCTTTACTTTTTCAACTGTGTTTTGATGTTTTTTGTTCTTTTTGTTGTACTTCCCGCCATTGGAAATAAAAACAAATTTAATATCTGGTAGTTTGATGGACACTTCTTAGAATCGATGGGTTCTGGAGAGCACTTCACATGTGACTACAATGGGCCAACTCTCAATCGAGAGGATGAGCCATATTGATGTTTTGCTGTTTACTGGAGATTGGCCTAATTATTTGGATCTCCTTCAAAAACTGATGATTTCAGTAGATAGTGGAACGAAATCTTTTAGTCAATATGGTTTAGACCAAAATCTATGGTTTCTGCTCACGAGAGTAAAACCTGGCCTTCCTATTGATTGAATAAACTTTCTTCCGATGTTCTGCGAAGGCGTCTGGAAATTGACTGATATTCGAGGTGACAATGACGATGGGATCAAGGAACAATGTGATAAAAGAAAAGATAACTGATATGCTGGCGCTCTATTCTTTGATATTTTAGTCTTTGATGGAAATCCAACATTAATTACTCGTGATGGAAAAATTAACTCTGACATGTATCTTGAAATTTTTTGACAACACTGTATTCTAAAATTTCTGGAAATAATTCGGGAAAGCCAATTTTTGTTTTAATAAGAGAATATTTGTTCTGATATGAGAACATTGGTTTGAACTAAATCAGTGTTAAATAATTTAATGAGTTGATTGAAATCTATTGAACCTTTTGGGTTCTGGAATAAGTCATAATGAAGGTTACATGGCTACCAAATCAGCTATCATTTATTGGCCAGACTCACACAGCTGTAATACATGCTTGGAAAACCATTCATGAGTCCATCTGCCAAAAACTGGTAACGTTTATGCAAAGGTGTGAAAAATTGTGAATGATGCAAAGAGAGGATTAGTGTCCAATTATTCAAGAGATGTACAGAAACGTTTAGCAAAGGAGTTCAATAGATAAAAATTATGATTCATACAAATGATTAAGGGGAAAATCTAAAATTTTAAAGAAAATCGTTATCGAAAATTTTGATTTTCTACAATAAATATCCATAAATATTTGTACGAAAAAAATATGAATAACATAATCCTATCATTTGCAGCTTCACTTTCATAAGAAATTATAAATCTATGTGTTCCGTTAACCTTTGCATTTTACATGTATTTTGTTAATTTATTTAAATTTTGAAAAATATTTCCTTTATAAAATCAGTGTGTCAAATATTTTTTTCGTAAAAAAATAACATGTAAAATTGTATAATTTTATATAAAATTGTAAAAGTCTTTTACATTATTATGTATTTTTTTTTGTTTCTTGTTATAAATGCATCTTATGTAATATTTTTTCCTCTTTAATTTTCTAATTACTTATTTTCTTTAACTCTTAATTAAATTTTTAAATCTGATATATCAATAATCTTTAGATTCATACACATATATTACAGCAAAATATTTATTTTAAAGGAGTTTCTTTTATAGAAATTTAAGAACATACCTGGCTGCTCATATATCACTGCAGAAAGTATAGCAAAAGCTTTTTATGAGCATTGGACTACCCGATTTGGTGTACCTACTTGTGTTATTACTGACAGAGGCACTCAATTTATTTCAGAACTATTTCGAAGTTTGGCTGCGCTATGTGGTGTTAAAGTAAACCATACGCCTTCTTACCATCCTCAGAGTAAGGGAAAAGTTGAACGTCTTCACCGTACCTTGAAAACAGTTATTAGATGTCATAACAACGTTCGTTGGACGGACACATTACCAACGGTCCTTATGGGTTTGCGAGCTGCTCTACATGAGGACTGTAATTATACAATAGCTGAAATGGTTTATGGCAAAACTATTAAACTACCAGGCGAATTCTTTGAAGAATCCAGATTGTCAATATCTGATGATAATTTCGTAAGCAATCTTCGAAAACAGATGGCCGACTTAAAACCATACCAATCCAAAAACAAATGTAAACAAAAGATCTTTATTCCAAAAGATTTGTACACATGTGTTTCTGCGAATTGACAGTGTTAAAAAACCTTTAAAACCCTCATATGACGGGCCCTATTTGGTATTGCAAAGATCCCGGAAAACTTTCTTCTATCAATTAAAAATAAACAAGTTAATGTTTCCGTGGATAGATTAAAGCTGGCATATGTGTTACAACCTAATAAACTTCTGAATCCAACATCATCAAATGATCATACATCTGTGCCGAGTGAGCAAACATTTATACCAAGTCAGCAAGTAGCTCAACCAAACACAACAACACGTTGTGGAAGACAAGTAAAAACTTCCTGTTCGTTTCAATGACATTATTGACTTTTCTTAAAAATTATAATTTGTTCATGTCCATTTTAAAAATTAACTTTATTTATTGTATGTAAATGTTTATATGTAATTGTATTTGTAATTATTTTGTGAAATTTAAATTTGAATCAACGTGTATTTGTTCGCTATTATTTGTATAGATATATTAATTCTTTACCATTTTAAAGTAACGTAACTTTGTTACTGGTAGGGAGTGATGTAACGACACCTATTGATGGAAAATGGAGCACAAATTTAACAACTTCTACTTTCACTTTTCCCGCTTGAATGAAAACAGAACGCAGTTGGCGTTAGAAATGGAATAAAGATGTTGTAAATGTGAAAATTGATTATCGTCTTTTTGTCGTCTGGATTTTAATAACACTACGCAACCTTTACAAAGCCGCCACAAGCCTTTTCTTTCGCCATTTTTCTTGAACACAATCGTTTCAACCATTTTCTTTTCTCGTATATCTGTTGCCACTCCTGAACAGAGAAACTTACCTCCCATTACAGTTACAGCTTGATCGTAACGCGACAACAATGGAAATTGGAGAAGAAGATACAATTTTGAACTTAACAACCTTTTTAGAGATACTGACATTCTAAAATTTGTTAAACTGAACAGAATCAGATGGACCGGTCATGTCATGAGAATGAAAAGTGATAGAGCTGCTTTGAAGGTTTTTCCATGTAATTCCTTTTGGACAACAACCAAGGGAAGACTGAAAAAAGAGAGACTCTGATTTTTAATGTTATTAAGATAAAAAACTGGAGGTCTACGGCCAAGAGGAGAACAAACTGGCTGGATTTTTTAAAGAAGGCCAAGACCCACAACGGGCTATCGAGCCAGTTATGATAAATATAACTGAGTAAATGGTTTCTTTAGTATCATTAAAAGACACGATAATATTAAGAGATTTAAATGAAGTAGTGAAAAACGTTAAAGAAATTTTCTTTGTTTCTTGCAAGGATATCTGGTGTAGCTACAGATGGTTTATTAATGAAATCAAATCAAGATTAAAAATTTTTTATATTATCGAAAGCAAAAAAGAACATGACGATTCCAAGCATTTTGCAAATTTAGCATTTTTCATACATTTGATTGCGCATTTAGGTGACATAAACAAGAATCTTTAAATTAAAAACCAACCTATCAGTAAAATGTTTCAAACCATAAACACGTTCCAGATGAAATTGAAATTATTCCAAACCCAAATAAATCAAAATATTTTTTTTTCTTCATTTCTACACTTTAACTAAACATAATCCTAATAATTGATCATTCATAAGTTATACTGAAAATAGGGATGCCGAAGAAACTGTCGAAGTGTTATAAGAACACTTCGAAAAAAAAAAATATCAAAGAAGTTTTCTACATTTTTGAATTTTTCAGTTTTCTTTTAAAACATTCAAACTGACAGAATAGTTTTGCAACTCATTTTATATACATTTGTTAACATTTTGTTTTGAAGGTAGTTAATAAATTCTCAGATACTTTTAAAGAAATATTTAAAAAAAAAATAAAAGAAATTAATTTACATGAATGGAAATAATTATTTATTTATTATACATGTTTACAAGAAGAAAGGTCTAACGTTTATTATATTGGGCATCTCAAAGAGAATAAATTTCTTGGAAACTACCTATATTTTAAATTATTTCAAAGAAGGCTTAATTATCTGTCTTTTTTAATTATCTTTGATTGCAGCTTTAATACAAATTGATCAAAAAGAATAGCATTCCATAAAGAATCCTTGAATTACAAATTAGTCTTATATATAAAATAAATATTAGATCCAACATGATTAAATTGTTTTGATCAAATAATATAGCAGTATTTGTGAGTTTTTAAACTACGATTAATTAAACTTAATACTAGCATATTAACTGACTATGATAAATTTCAAAATATATTGGATGAAAAAATAAAAATTTTAAAGGAGAAAACAACTGTTTTTATCTTATTATTATTGACATCTTTTGTGCAATCTTCATTTTTTGAATATAATTATTGTAAAAATTATAAACTTTTTATCTATTTCTTATAAGCAAATGACTTTTGATATCTTATTTAATATAAAATTACAATAAATTTGTTACTACAGTTGACTACGCCACTATCAGTTACGATTCCCAGACTTAATTCCTTCCCTCCTTCAGAGGTAATTCTCCCTCATTTTTCCCTAACTATCTTGAGTAATTCCTCTGTTTTTCTCTTATTCTGCAAATAAAATTACCGCCGTTAGGACAACTGACCAATTAGGGATCTGTAAAACAATAACTATCTAGTAGAAATGTCTAGAACATTCCAGCAGTAGAAGAAACCTGAATTAGCACATTTTACGACTATTTAGCGCCAGAAAAATTGCCTAAGTTCCAAACGCCCCTATTCTAAGATTTGCATACAGTTTGAAATACAGTTGATTCAAATTATTGATATCATCTTCCCAACAAATTTCGTAAAAGATTCATATAAAAGTTTTATTTATGTATAAAAATCAAATTTTATGTAAAAATATAATTGTTAGACAGAATGTTGATCCAGTCTTGTGACAAGAACAGGTGGTGGAATTTATATTCAGCTTTATTAATAAACTTGATATTGTTAAATCATATACTTCAATGAGAGGAAAACTCACTTTCTTCATTAAATCCTTAAAGTATTTGAGTGTGAGTTTGTACTGTTTGAGAGAAATAAGCTTGTAAAAGTGTCAATCAAGATATACTTTGCAATTTACAACATTTCTTTTTAGGGCCACTTCTTTGCAGATGGCCCAGGTTGAAAAAAAAAAGTGTAAAAAAGTGCAGTAAAGTGTTGCTCATCCATAAACAATCAATACATATTTATACATGAAATTATACATGTCACTACTGCTTATCATATACATTGCAGTTTTAAAATAATTGAAACAGTTTAAGATAACTATCTTCTGGATGTCCTGAATTTAGTACAGTTTATTTTCATTTTTGCATTATTGTATGCCCATCTCAAAATATTGTTTTTCACTGATCCACTCAATATGTTATATAGAGATCTTTAATAGAATCATAATACTTTAATTGAATCAAGATAAATGGTTTTCCAAAAGAAACAAACAAAAAAAATGTGGTTAGGTATTTAAACAACATTTTATATTTTAACCATGCATGGAAGATAGAGTTACAGACTAGTTTTTGAAGTTCTGAAGACAATGGTGTTAAAGTTGTACATTCAAAGGAGAAGAATATTCACTGTCACTGACAATCTTGTGATTTGAAAATCATGTTTTAATGTCTCATTTCATTTGGAATAATGAAAAATCAGATGTAAAATAGAACAAACTTTTTTTAAAAATTGTCAAATAAAATCATTTTAAAGTAGGTCAGAAAAATTTATGTATGTTTTTTTTTCATAACAAAGTTTATTAATGAACTATTAATATACTGAAAGCCTGTCTATTACTAACCTCTTGCTGCTTATTAAAAAATCCGAAATTAACACTCTTAATAAAGAGTTGGAATATTTCCTTTCTTTTTTTCATATATGCAATCCATTCTGTAGTTTGTGTTATGAAAAATGCAAATTTTGGCGCATGTTATAATGTTGCAAGTCTTACTTCATTATTGACTTCTGTCTAACTTCTCAATAGACACATTAAGTATTCTTGAGCAAATAAATTAAATTAAAAAAATTTCGGTACTTACGTATTAACGGTACCTTGGCGTCTTTTAAGTGTCGCCAATCTTCATTATTTGGAATAAAAATATTTTGAAAGCATTTTGATTTTAAATGAAGTTCTTCATATATATTTTATTATTTGGAACAAAAAATTTTAAGTGTAGATTGGCGCCAAATCTGTAGCTGCGGTTGGCGCGTGTGCTTTTATTGGCGCAACTGTCGCCAAGGTACCGTTAATACGTAATTACCAAAATTTCTGATATTTTCACAATTTCTATAATAATTTTTTAATAATCTAATGCATTAATATTATTGTTTGATTTTCTTTGTATAAATGAATCTCACATTAGTAAAAATTATGATAGCTAAAAATTACAAGTATTTAATTTTTTATGAGAGGATTCTATTTGCTTTTTAAGTTTTTTTTATTATTAATATTTGTTCTTGGGTGCACAGAAGATCTACCTCCCCGTGTTGCACCTGGTAACACTTTTTAGTGGCTAAAAGATCTGCAACTTGGCAGATTGATGTGGCAATGAACTCTGTCTCAGCATGTTTTATTTTGTTGTTGTTGTTGAATGGGTTTTTTTTTTTTTTTTTGTTCTTTTTTGCTGTAACTGCTCATAATCTGCTATTGTGAAAAAAAAATTTATTATTTGTTCATTCCTTTGTTAATATGTGCATGGTTATTAGGATTGTAGAAACATGATAATTTAATGGAAAAAATTTTATTTGCTCAGAATTATATTGCCTTTTTATAGGGTTTATTCAATTCATCAATAAATAGATAAATTATATTGAGTTATTTTTAATTACATTAAATGATTGATGCTAAAGATATGAGCACTATGAGAAAATTTTCACCAATATTCTTCACTTCAGTATGATGTAAAGGATTTTTTTTTTTTCTATTCTTGGTACTCAAAGGCAATGAAGCAAATAAGAGTGACTTGAAGGAAATGAGCTCACTTATAGAAACTCTTCAACTGTGTAGTGAGCCTCTTTCAAAGTATCAGGCAATAAATTTTATTAAAAAATTTACACATATTTCTGAAGGAGTTGAAGAATATCTTATGGATTTTTCAAATACTGAGCAAACCAGACAAGTTTTTTTTTGTACTGCTTATTTAATACATTTGTCTGTATACTGCAAGAGTGCTTGCAATCTTATATTTGTTATAGTACATTTATATTTCTTATAACTGTAGAGATAATTTTTTTCAAAGTTTTCTTTTTATCTGGCGTGTAAATATGTTTTATAGTTATGGGGGTTGAGGTACGGAGAAAAAAAGTAACATTCATGATATTGTAACTCAAAAATTTACTTTCTAAATTAAATATTTCCGGTTGCATGAAAATTAAGCTTGAATAACAATATACCCTTAAAAATCAAGTTTTTTGCAATTATGTATCCAAAAATAAATGTAACATTTGATGATTTTTAATTTTAAAATTTTTCTAATGCAGCTTTGGCAAATCTTGTGAAAATGACATAGCAGAAATTGCTCTATTACTTTATTATTATTAAAAGACAAAACAATGATTGAAAATAGCCAACTCCTCTGAATATAAAACATATTTTTCTCATTTTGTAATTTGGGATACATACAATTTTATTATAATATATATATATAAAAATTAGTGATAAATTTAATGAATTAATTTTTAGAAATTTATTCAAATTCAAAACAATTTAAAATCCTTCTTAGATTAGCAACAACATAAATTAACTATAAATAACATATTTAAAATAATCTTTATGAAATACAGTGAAATTCTATTTATTGATAAACAACAAATACATTAAATTAATACTTTTCTTATTGGAAAAAAATTCCTAATCAAACTTCCATTTTCCACATTTAAGCTGTAACTTTCTTTTCTTTATAGATATGACAAAGACAAAATCTAAAACATGTTAAATATATATATATATATAAATGTAGTAAAGAAGGCACCATTTTTTTCAATCTATAATAATGTTCAAATCTTCCTTTATTGAATTTAAAACACCTGAAATACATGTTAATAATAGAAAATTATGAAAGCTTTAGTTAAATGATTTTATTTACAAACACAGAAGAAAAAAACCCATCTAAATAACTATAGATCAAATTTTAAAAATATTATAAACTAAAAAGTTTAAAAGTATTTCTATATAAGATAAGTATATACATATATATAATATACAGGAACGATAATTCTTACTTTGAGATGCATCATAAAAAATATGTAAACTGTTAAAAGTTGTTAAATATCTTTTATTTTTATCTGAACATTTTGTTTCAGAGTAAAAGTACAAGTTACACCAGAGTTTTAAAACAAAAGAAAAAAAGTGCACCTTAATTTAAAAATCAAGATTTCTTTCTTCTTTATCTGAGTTTTTGCATACCTGTATTCTTTCAAAGATTTAAAGATATTTATTTATTTTTATTCTCTTCTTTTCTATCTTAATACGTTTAGGAATGGCATCTTCTTTGAATGAAATTGAAGCAGTACATTTTCTTTTACAGCAATTCTTTTCCTGAACATCAGAGTATGCTATTATAAAATGAAAATTTCAACGTTTGACATGAATTTTGACAAATGAGCAACAGAGTCATTATTTAAGACAATTTCTTGGCTTTTGCTTCTAGTATAAATTTTGAACTCCAACAACTTCTGCTGCAATGAAGCCTTTTCAAGTCGTGGAATGATGGCATCACAATAAATAGGAAATCCTATTTTCATTGAACTTGCAAATATGTATTTGAGCACATGTTCAGAGCAAACACTTCTAGACCCAGGTGGTTTTACATCTTCCATAATAAAGTTAAACAAAGAAAAATTATTTTGAACAACTTTCAATTGCATGCAATGAATTTCCTCCATACAAGCATTTAAATAATGGCGCAAGTCAAGTGGAATAGCACGTAGATACCAACGTTTGAACAATACACTACTGTTTTTATTTTTTAATATATCAAATTTAAAAAGTGCTTTTGCTGATGCAAGAATATCCTCCAACTCTATGTAGGAATCGCTTTTTCACTGAACTTTTGTACAAACTTTTATGCCGCAGACTAAAAGGTCTCATAACATCTGATCTAGTGAGGTTCATCATCATATTGAGAGGTGTATATCCATTTCTGTCTTGAAAATGCATATTTGCCCCATTTTGGATTAATCTCACAATCATCTTAGCATTACAGTGATAGACAGCCTTATGCAAAGGGGTACGACCTTTGGAATCTATACAATGAATACCTGGTCCATGCTGAATGAGTGATTCAAAAAAGAATGCCTCTTTGCAGCATGAGCCATGTGCAAAGGAGTTTCACCGTTTGAGTCACATAAATGAAGATTTGGTTTGTATATCAGAAGAAATTTAAAAGCATCAACACTGGAATATTTCATTGCTAGCATCAAAGGAGTGTGTTTCTTAAGGTTCATGAAATTGATGTCTGCATTGCAATGCATGAGTTCCTTAATTGCAGATGTTTTATTGTGACATGCAGCCAAATGTAGAGCTGTGTCCCCTTTCCCATTTCTGCCATTGATAGATGGATCATAATATGGCACTACACGAATTATTCGTCGATAAGCACGTAATACAGCAAAGTGTAAAAAGTGGCTTTCCTCCTGATTAATCCAATTGTAGGGATGAAGTTAACAAAGTGATTTAATAACAGCCTCACGACCTAACATCACAGCCAAATGTAGAGCAGTGTTTCCACTCCCATTAAAGCAAACGACGCTTGCCCCACACTTAACAAGGTTTCGAATAGCTGTCACTCTATTATACATAACAGCCAAATGCAAAGGGCTATCATCATTATCATTGAGAGCATTAATTTCCCTAACAATTGGAATAAGAACAGATACAAATTTTTCAGCTCCATCTTGAGTTAAGGCTAAATGCAAAGGCCTATTCCCTTCGGCATTTACAAGATCCACGTTGGCTCCACTGCTTATAAGTAAATGACAAATTTTCCAATGATGTCTTATAATAGCTTCGTGCAAAGCAGTATTTTTTTTTTTATTGACAAGATCAATATTCGCTTTTACTTCTATAAGCCTAGAAATTATGCTCGCGGAATTGTGGATAGAAGCTAAATGTATTGGTGCGTTTCCATCATTATTCTTTTTATCAACATCAGTTTTAACATTTAAAAGTGAATGACATGATTTCCAACGATGTCTAACAATAGCTTCGTGCAAAGCAGTATTACCTTTATTATTGACAAGATCAATATTAGCTTTCAATTCTATTAGTATATCGAGAGCGCACACAGAATTGTGGATAACAGCTAAATGCATAGGTGTGTATCCATCATTATTCTTTCGATCAACATCAGCTCCTAATTCACGAAGTAATCGCAAACATCTCAGTTGTCCATGAATAACAGATAAATGTATTTCTGTGTTACCATCTTTATCTATTCGATCAATAAGAGCTCCAGATTTCACAATGCTTTCAATTTTCTTTGATCGGCTAAAAGTACAGCTTTTATGCAAAGGGAATTAATATGACTAAAAGTTATTGCATCCATACTACGTGTAATTAACGATACCGGGAAAATTCAATTTTAGATTTAAAAACTTTTTTTAGGCATTAAATTATTTGTTTTACATCGCAAAAAATAAAAATGTTGAAAAGATATGTCAAATTTCTTTTAATTTCGTTTTGACAAGTACTTAGCACAACCAACAAACCGTTAGTAAACACAATACAAGACTCGAGTTGAGTTGCACAATAGGTGATAATTATATTCGGACGAGGCGCTTTGCAGAAACGGGTAACCCCTGTTCCCTTTTTCCCATGATTCCTCATTCTCTCCCGCAACTCCTCATTCTTTTCCCACAATTCAATGCGTCTAGTATTAGTAAACAAATATTATTTACGTCTATTACTGATATAGTTCGGTGTAATTCGTTGCAATTTTTTTGATTAATTCAATTCCAAATTATAACTTGTTTCGTAATGACGGTCCACAAACCCTGTCTCAGGTGGCACTGCAATACTCATCAAAAACAATATTTCTCATCACGAAGTTCCGACGCCCTCCCTCAAAAGCATCAAAACAACTATCATCTCTGTCCACTTCGCTAACATCCCCCCCCGCCCCACCACCATTGCTTCTATTTATGTTCCCTGCCTCATCACCACATCCGATCTCCTCGCTGATCTCACTACTCTCCTATCCATCAACAACAGTTCAATTCTCTCCGGCGACTTCAACTCTCCATATCCGATGGGGTTGTCATACCAATAGCTATACTGGCATCAACCTTCTCAACTTTTCTATCCGCACTGGTTTTGAGATCATTGCACCCTCTACCCCCACCAGATACGGTCTGAACTTTCTTCTGTTATTGATCTCACGATCCTTAATAACTTCCATTACATTTACGACATCACCTCCATCTCCGAACTTTCTTCAGATCATAATCCAGTTCTTCTCAATTTTAATGTTAGTTACATCACACTCAATATCCCCCTAAATTTTCCACCAACTGGAAAACCTTTTTACCAAACAGTTTTTCAGATCACTCCCCTGTTTCCTTCAAATATTGATAACAGCAATGATCTCGAAACCGCTGTGGATAATCTCACTACTAATATTATCACCGCCTACAATCTTGCTTCTAAACCTCTTCATAACAAAGCAAGGAAAAATTGGCAAAAAAATATCGCGACTCTTTTCTCCAAGCAGCTCTACAACAGAGCACAAGCTATTCTCCGAAAAGAAATCAAAAGCTATAACGAATCTACTTTGTGCAACTGAACTCGCCGCAATACGGAGGATTACAGCTGAAAAGATTCAAAAAGAAACGTTCTAGCATTCCCGCACTAACCTCTAACGACCTCTCACCCTCTACCGCCCTCACTGACTCTCACAAAGCCGAACTTCTTTGCTGATAGCTACCAGGAACAATTCGCAGAAAACAACATCTCTGATACTAACACTGAAAACATGGTCTCCGACTCTCTCATGCGAACTTTTGACCCTTATCCCACTATTTTTTACGCCATTTCCCTTCTGATATCATCAACTACATTAAATCTACTAAAATTAAAAAAGCTCCTGGTATAGACAATATTACTAACAAAATGCTCAAAAATCTCCCAACCTCCACTATCTTTTGCTAACTCATATTATTAATGCAATTTTCCGCCTTGCTCACTTCCCTACTAAATGGAAAAACTGCCCGCATTCTCCCAACTTAAAATCCGGCAAAGACCCCACTAACCCCACCAGCTATCACATCTCTTCTTCCGAGCTCTCAGTAAACTCACAGAAAAATCATCCTCAGCAAATATCTGGATTTTATTTATTCTAATAATATTATGTCTCCTCATCAATTCGGCTTTGCTAAGAACCTTTCAACCACCCATCAGCTTTTACGTGTCACTGAAATCATCGCACAAGGACTCTCCACCAAATCTGCCACTGGCATCATTTTCCCTAGATATTGCTAAAGCCTTTGACAGGGTCTGGATTAATGGACTTATTCATAAACTCATTTACTATAACTTCCGTCGCACCTTATTAACCTAATCTGCTCCTTTTTCTCTAATCGTAAATTTGTTGTCTGTGTCAAACATCATGGTTCCTCCCTAGACAAATGTCTGCTGAATTCCCAAGAGTTTCTGTCTTTGCACCGCACTTATTCACTTTTTTTCATGAATGATATCCTTGTCTCTCCTGAAACCTCTCTCAGCCTTTACGCCTATGACACAGCCATTATTGTACAAAAACAGAAATACTACTTACCTTGTTAAACAACTTCAAAGCCATATTAATCTTCTCGAAATCTGGCTTACTAATTGGAAAATTAAACTCAATTTTACTAAAACCGAAGCTGTTTTCTTTTCGCGTAAACATTATCCCACCCAAACTGTCTCTATCTACGGAGAGAATATCATCTGGACCAATAAAGCTAAGTACCTTTGGAATTATTTTGGATAAAAACGCTAACTTACAATCAACACATCCTTCATCTTCGAGAAAAATGCAATAGAGCTATTCGTATCTTTTACCCTTTAATCTGCAGAAAGTCTCATACTTCCATCCAAATAAAATTGCTGCTGCACAAAGTTTATCTTCGGCCACTTTCATAACCTACACGAGTCCAGTCTCTGGGGATCAGCCGCCAAATCTAACATCTGCCATCCTTAGCCGCCTGCAAAATAAAACACTCCGTATGCTTATAAACGCACGCTGGTTCTTCCCAAAACACCGATATTCATCGCTCTTTAAATTTGCCGACTCTCCCTCAATTCATCTCTAAACTTGCGCATAACTTTTACACTAACATCCCAAACATCGATAACGAGCTGCTTAAACGACTCCCAGAATATGATATAAACAATCCGGAGAACTCAAACGCCCGCGAACCTCACTGCTAATTTGCTGACATGTTTATTATCCCCGCGCTCAGGATTTCGAGGTTTTTCATCCACAGAATGTTTTCTCCCAAAAGCGCTGACCTAGATTCATATGTTGACTTTTCTCAGTTCGCTCTCCGTTCTCTAGTTTATTCTTTTTATATATGTTTCCTTTTTACTTTTCGCTTTTGTTTGTTATTTCCCTATTAATAATTTTATTGACAATTAAAAAAAAAAATTATAAATAAAATAATAAAGAGAAAAAAAAAAACTCCTCTCTTTTATTTTTTCTATTTATTTAATTATTATTATTATTATTTTTTATTGGGCAAGCTTTTTCCATTTAGTCTTACCATTTTCTACCGAGGCTTCTGGG